>VDFB02263364.1:0-80947 GCA_007258455.2 Sequoia sempervirens
ATTTATTTTTATAACCACCATAACCTCCTCTTCTATAAGAGATTCCATCACCTCTCTTGTATGAATTATCATTCTTACTAACATCCTTATCCTTATTCTAATCTGGAAATGATCCTCTTCCTCCTCTAGTAAAATTTCTTCCTCTTTGAAATCTTCCACCTCTTCCTCTCTATCTTTGTTCATGTCTTTTATTCAACTTCTCCTTTGCTTTTAGGGCACACTGATATGCCTCTTCCACACTCTACAACTTGATCAAACAGATTTCATCCTATATAGATGACCTCAAACCATTCACATATCTGGCTACTTGCTCAATCTCATCCTTTGAATGTCCAAATCTGATATTCAATTTATAGAATTCCTCGGTATACTCTGTCACACTTGATTCTTTCAGCTTCAAATTTTGCTTCTTGAACAAACTAATCTGATAATCTACAGGAATAAAAAATTTCTTCAACTTTTTCACCATCTGATCCCATGACTATATATTTTATTTTCCTCTTCTTTTCCTATGTCTACAAATTTTCCCACCAAAGGAATGCATGTCCTCTCAACTTTGTACAAGAAAACTTCACCTTCTTATCTTTAGTGGTACCTTCAAATTCAAAATAATTTTCCATCTCTGTTATCCAATCTAACAATACATTTGAATCTAACATACCATTATAATCTGGTGGATTGAAATGTGGTCTTGTATTCACTTTATTATCTTATGAACCTCTCTTCTCCTTGATCTAGGCCAAGTTTCTTATCTCTTCCTCTTTCTTCCTGTACTTTTACTGCATCACTCACATCATCAACTAGCCGAACTATCCTTTGGGTCTTTTCAACTGCATCTAATCTGACAGTGATTCCTCTTAACATCTCCATCATAGTTGGGTATGCATTTCCACGCACTCCATTTCCTCTACCATTTATTCTTCCCGCCATCTTTGCACAAGTCCTTTGCAACTGCAAGTCAGATCCTCAATCTTCCACCCCACAACAAATCTTCAACAAGACTCCACAAATTTTGACAACCTTTTATGGATCGAATCTCACTCTGATACCAATCTAGTGCAACCACGGTATGAGAGTCCTCAAAGAGAATAATTTGAACCTTGCAACAAGAGTAACACAACAAAAGAAAAATAGAATATGGAGGAAAATTTAGATGCAAATATTCTCATTAACAAAAATCTTGGTTACATTCAACCAGAAACATCCGAGCTTACAAATTCGGCTCACAGGCCTGATAAAACATGATAAAAATACAACATTCTAACATGATCATATATGCGAGTTGAATATTACAATCGAATCTATGTTATTTTATTCAATCAACTACTGCCATTCTACTGATCGATTACAAGCTTTATATCCTATCCACAACTCTAGAAACATTTGTGTCAACCAAAGATCATCACATTATCCAAGGAAAGAAAATGTAATGTGTGCATGAATAGGTTAGCCTCAAATTTGAATTACTCTTCATTAGGTGCATAAGATAAAGTGTGGACCTATAATGAAGGTTGGGGAACCTCCAAAAAAAAATTAAAATCACACCCTTAAGATCCACAAGTCACAAGGACGATCCACAATGATTGAACTGGCCAAAAGGTTTGAAATTATTCTAGTGTCAGTTCAAGAAACTACCATGAGATTCTAGAAGTGGTAACTTGCCAAAAAAATATTTGATCACGCTTAAATATTGGAACAAGGAAAATGAACATGTCGACGATGTACACAAACATCGACAGGGTCAAGCGATCAAAGATGATGAATCCACCAACATGAACTGAGAAAGAATAGAACAAGAACAAAATCTGAAAGAAAATATTTTTGGTTGATGCAAGATTGCCAAGAACCAAGGATGCTCCTACATCAAAAATGTTCATTTGTGAGAAACATAGAGATATTATATTGCATTTTAATTTATGACAAAAGGTTCATACTAATTTACTATTCTTAGATTAGGTGGGTGACCTCTAGGGAGATCCATGAATCAAAAGTTCCTAAACTTTGAAATGCTTCAGTAATATTATGTGTACTTGGACAATTGAAAACCTATTTTATTCTCCTAGCAAGATATTTTATTTTCCATTATAATTCTAGACCAAACAACATTTTTGGGGATGACCTTTTACACCAATCTTAATTTGTATGATGTTCACAAACCTATTGTCAAGCATTAAATTCCTTTTGTAGATAGGAAATATAAAGGCTTCATTTAAGAAAAGATAAGTAGTCTTTTTTTTAGGGTAATCCACATGCAAAAAGTAAAAAGCACATAAAAATAATTGTATAGTAGAAAATTAGATTCAATCAGTTTTTGATAAGGAAAAACAGGTTGAAGGGGCCCCGAAACCATTTACAATGACACCAAGATGCAAGAGAAATTAAACCACTAAGCTGAGCAGCCCAAAAAACCAAAAAGCTAACATAAGATGGAACATTAGCAACCCGTCGGGAAACCCAAAAGAAAAAAACATCAACAAACCTGTTGAACCAAAAAAGGAAGCACCAGCTACAAAAAATTATCTAAAACATTAGTCAAGGCCATGTTCTCCTTGATGACCTCCTCATGCATACTGATAACATCCTTCATCTCCTCCTCAACAACAACAACCCTATTTTTCATCTTGCTCCTTGTCCTAAGGCACAAACCAACCTGCATGTCCTTCTCCAGCATAGGATTAGAAGCTTTCTCTTTCTCCACCAGGTAAGAGCCACTAATATCTTCAATCCTTTCCTCCATATTACCCAAGTCAAGCAATTTTCTAGTCCAATTCAGCGCTTTCTCATTCATAATAAAAAGACCCATAGTAGTGGTCTTCAAAGATTTATTGCTAATATTGACCACCGTTTTCAAGTCCTTTGACATCTTTCCCATTTTATCCTCCAGACTTGTCACTATGTCCTCTAACATTTTATTAACAATAAATTCCAAAGAGGAAATTCTTTCCTCATCAGGAACCCCCAAACGATTAGCATCAACCAGTAGCTTATCAAGCTTAATATGCATTGATTTCACTTTTCCTTTTATTTCCCACTCCTTTCGATTATCTCTTAGCATAGCAACACAAACATGCTACCAATTTTTCATCTGAAGATTGAGCTCCTTAACCTTAGAAAATAACCACTTAACTAGGGAAAGCAAGTTTCTCGTCCCATCTTCATCCATTCTTCAAAATATATTCATGTCAATTTCATCCCAGTTAACCAGAGGTTGACCCTTCTACTCCAAGTCAATAGGGGCATCAGAACAATCCTATTTTGTTCATCCTCTTCTTTGGCTGGGGAATCCTCGACCTCCACAACATCCACCTTTATCCTCTCCTTATCTAGAAGATTCTCCAAATCAGGTAACACCTCCAAACATTCCTTCTTCACTTCCTTCTCCATAGCAGAAAAATCCTAAGAACAATTAACCACATCAATCCCCTGCATATCCACGGGGCTAGTCTCATTAGGTTTCACTTCCATCTTAGAGTTACCCATATCAGCAAGGCCACTCAACTGACCAACCAAATTAACTAGCACATTAAGTCCTTGCACTGGGGATCTCTCTAGCAGACCACCCTTACCAAGAACAGTGTTCCCCAATGAAGCATTCTAAACACAATCAAAATTTGAAGGATCCACATCACCCACAAGATGACAACCATTCAAACCCTCTTTTCCTGAAGACACTTCGGGATTCACATTCAAACCATGGGCAACCACCTTTGCACCTATCTCAATTTTCCTTTTGGCCAAAGCTTTAACTTTCTTCATTCCTTTGGTTTTCCCCTTTGAACATTTTCTAACAAAATTAGCCATAGTCTCCCGCAACTCCACATCAATCTCATAGCCCTTACCCAATTCTTCTGATTCCTCATCCCTTTCCTCAGAGCCTCCTTCATCAATAGACATATCCTCATATTCTGACTCTTCCTCCTCCGAACTACCGACCCATTCACCGGTAGAGTCCCTTATTTCATACCCATAATTTTTAATTCCCTTCTTACCATGATTTTTAAGGGAGGCCAAGATCAACTTTAGCTTGATATGAGCAAAAATAAAACACATAAGCCCTTGATGAAGAACCTCCTTCTTAGGGTTCTTTTTGTGGTCTTCAATACTCTTCTCCATAGAATGTAACAGGTAAAAATGAAACGAGACCAAAACATTATTTCTAAAAGATTTAAGAGCATAAAATGGTGAGTGTAAACCATAGAGAGTTTACCTTCAAGGGTGAAGTAGTGCATAATGGCCAACACGAGGTCCCTCCAAAGCGGCTTCAGGGACTTCCTAACATAACCTCCACTTCCAATTTCCTTAATCTTCCTCCTCTCGTCATGTTTAAATAAATTTGCAAAATAATTCTTAGTCGCTCCCCTGTCTCTAAAAAAATTTCTCCAGCAACTGAAAGACCAGTTACCTTTGTAATAAAATCCTCATGAATTTGAAACTCAATGCCCTGGTAACACAGAGACCTCCCATTCCATCCTTTCATAAATAAATTCATTACATCATGGTTTGGGCCTTGAATTCTCTACATAAATTGAGTAACCCCCCCAATTCCAATTGCTCCCACACAATAGCACTTATCTGAAACTCTTCACAGGAACTCGACTCAATTCTGCAATGGTCACCACCCATAGTGATAGGAAACAAATGAAAAACCAAGAAGACCTGGAAGAAATGAAGAAGTAAAATGAACTAGACGCTACTCAAAATAATACAAAAAATACCCACAATACGTGTGGGCTTATCATTCCAAGTACAACCCTACCAAAACTTCCAGTCCATCCTTCTACGGAAACCAAGGAAAGAATAATGAAACTGAAAGAGCAAAGGGTTGACATGCAAAACCCAACTTAAAATCATAATGAAAAACCTTTCCCCGAGAACATCTTGCCTAGAAATAACCCAGCTGGTCATCATTAGAAATACACTTCAGATTAAGAGGTAGCGATTCAAAAGAATCCCACTCAGATCTCTCAGTCACTTCCACGTTGGAAACCCCATTAGCCATCATGTTCACTTCACAAAAAACATGTGTGATTTTGATCTCTTCAAAAGATTTAATAATAGATATCGAGTCATTAATAAAATTGGAAATTGACCATGAAGGAGGACATTTCATCATGAGACAATTAATCACATTAAGAGAGTCCCCTCTAGCCATAGTTTAGAAACACCTTGTTTCTTAGCCAAAACTAATCCATGATAAGTTATTATAGCCTCCGCATAAAAAAAAATTGTACAGTAGAAAATCATATTCAATCAGTTATATCTTGTTTCGTTGCACACTTATCTAAAAGACATAGGGTATTCACCATACATTTCCCTTGAAAAATAAAACATGTGCTTTCATTTATTTTTACCGTATATCTTAGAAGTGAAATTGTTGTTACATAATGATGCACTGAGAAAATAATATATACAAAAAAATGCAAAGAAAATATTTGAAATTTAACATGCAACCTACTGTGTTGTGCTAAAAGGAATCAAGATTAACTGGGACAAGATATAAAAATAAAAATTTGATGATTGTACTTAAAATTGAACAGGATATGAAAAGTGTAGACAATGATGGTGCTGAAATTGAAAACCCCTATTCTGATGACATTACTGTTTTATGTCAATAGAGATAAAGAGCACATACAATTTTATATACATAGAAAATGAAGATTTGAAACTAGTAAAACTGAAAATGTAAACACTGTAAGATTTTTCCTTAAACAATAATTCACATACTCACAAAAAAGGGTGAAGCATTTTTTATTCAAACTCAGTTTTCTTTAATAGACATAACAGTAAAAGAATATTTACAAGTACAAGAATATATACATTGTTTCATAGAAAATAAGGAATTTTTCATAGAATATATCTTTAGAATGTAGGAACTTCCTCTATTGGATATTTGGAAATTCCTACACACAAGTTCTACTTTGAAGCGAAAAAAACCCTGAAGTGTTTCACACCGGCTCAAGGTACAATCATAAATTAATGCATGTTGTTGATTATTTTAGATGGAGATAGGAGAAAATGCAGATCATGAGTGTTCAACTAGAAAAATAATAAGATATGTACATGGACATGGACCTAAAATTGTTAAAGAAATAATTTAAACAAGCGATTGAACAAAGACAACCAAATTTATGATTTTATCTTTAGAATGTACAAAGTTTTTCTATCGAATATTAAAGATGTCAGGTTGGATCACAAATTGGATAAGCATATTTATGATTTTATCTTTAGAATGTAGGAACTTCCTCTATCGGATATTTGGAAATTCCTACATAAGCTATACTTCAGAGTGAAAACACCCAAAAGTGTTTTAGACTAGCTCAAGGTACAATCCAACCTGGTTATGACACCGATAGCAATCCAATTTTTTCTAAACCGTCCATACCCGAACATTGCATCACAATCTATTCTTCATGCACATAAAAATGCTTACATATTGAATTCAACATCACACTTAGTGAAGCATCATCTCTCACATGTGCTTTACATTGCACTTAAATTTGTATGCAATACAAAACCATCTTGACTTTTATCCACTTCTACATTTCCATTTTTAAGGAACCCATTATCACATACTATCACATGTGCTCTTGTGCCTCCACATCATTAATCAAATACAAGAGTTGGGCAAAAGAAGTCTTCTTCATTCAAAATACACATATTCTATCTCAAATTCACTTTGGATCATGACTTAATCATCTAGAATTCCCCATTTCCTATTTCAAACTTCTCAAGCAGAAGAGTAATAATCTATGCTTAACGATCTAATTGTAATTCACTATCTCCATATCCCTCCTTCTGAAGCTATAATATTAAATTTTGGTGGTATAGCCTATGTCCCAATAATCCACCATCACATCTCCCCCTCCTCTACCATAAGGTCTATTTTGATGGTCTCATTTATGTCTCCTCCCACCCTACCACCCTCTTCTCCCTCTCTATTTTCCCTTTCTCTCCCATTACACACACCCTTACCTACTTCTTTCCTATCATCTCACCTCTTCTAGCCTATATCTTACTCTCTCCGATATCTCTCTCATACCTATCCTCTATCCTCCTACTCAATTCCCTCCACTATTTGCAACTAATCCCCCCTAGCTACTCTAACTTCTCTCTCCAAAGGCCTAATCCCCTCATCTACTTTCATCGGTCTTTAATCTAATATCTCTATTTCTACCATTAAAGTTTATGTCTAATAAGAGTTTATATATGAACTTATACTCGAATATATGAGCTTTGTATATATTTATAAAGAGGTACTTCTCCTTTGTAAGCTAGATCTATTATCAGAATATAGATCTTATTGTTTTTAAATTTATAACTCTAGTTTAGCCTAAGGGAGACTATAGGTACTTTATTCTTTAATAATTCATTGTCATGACTTCTAACATGAGAGATATTTGAATATTTTTCAGAATACCCCACTATTCTCATCATTGTCTTTACTTATAAACACAATTTGAGGAAAATTACTTAGAATGATTAATCAAAATTGATAATGTCAATCAATTACATGGTATGCAATAAATCTTGAGCCTTCTCATCTCAATTGTTTTATTCAATTAATCCAATTTATAGTGCCTAACATATCGTGATAATTCATTAATCATTTATGAGTTTCATTCTTGTAGAGACTTCACTTATCTACATCATTTATCTCTAATTTAATAATTTATAGAAATTTGCATAATATGGACAATTACATTGGCAAAAATATATATTATTATACATAAAAAATCCAATATTGAACTTAAGAATTCAATGGAATAAATACATTCCTCTATACTTCACTCTATCGCTCGTCTCTCACTATCCCTCCTAACCTTCCTCTTCCCATAGGTGGAGAGAGGTATAGAGGGATACAGGGATAGGGGGAGGGAGAGACATGGAGAGGTAGGAAAAGAGAGGTAAGGTTGTAAGTAATAGAGGGATGGGGATGGGAGAGGGATGAGGAGGGGGAATGGAATGGACAAGAGAAGGGTGGATGGATGGAGGAAGGAGGGGGGGGAGAGGTGGAAGGAGGGAGGGAGGGGGGGGGGGAGGGGAATAAGGGAGAGATAAATAGTAGGAAAGGGAGAGCTAGGTATAGGTTCAGGAATGGGAGAGATGTAGTAAGAGAGAGATCTTGGTGGGTGGGAGAGAGTATAAAGGGGGAGATCTTGGGAGAGGAGAGAGAGTTTTCATATATATTTCTCCAGGGAGAGGATAGATGATATACTACCAAATCTCCCTCTATTATGCCTCTAGTTATGATCTACAAATAAAAACCTCTTTTTAAATTTAATCACAGTGAATGAAACGAAATTCCATTTGCATTTAATATTTAAATCTCTGCGAATTTATAATAACCCTTAATTAAAAATAAAATAAAACCAAAACTTCAAACTGGTAAATTCGTCCGTACGGCGGCGAATATTAAACAAATATTCATCATATATACACAAATTTTCCAGTTCATCTGGAAAATTTAAGTAGGAAATTTAAATAACCTTCTACAGGGTTCACAAATGAAATCACACACAGACTTTTGTTTCATATCCAAAATTATTCCTTGTTTTCACAATTTCACAGAGTTTTGAAATAAGATAACAAAAAGATTCTTTACTATCACAACTAAAATTCTTCACAGATCCATTCCACTGATTGAATAAAAATTTACCAAATTTTCAAGATGATACAAAGCATATCTAACAAACTTGTAGAATATATTATGCAGTCTCTTCTTTAAAGGACTTGGGGATCTTATACTAACAATTTCTAAGCATTTTTTTTGCAAAGCTATAATTTCACGGATCCAAAATATCCTTAACAAATTTTCAGGCACACATGTCTTATGAAAATATCATTTAATTCAAATATGCCAATTGAAAATCAATTTTCAATTCACATGCATTTTTTAAATTTAATCTTCTAATTTTTTTTAAATGCAATATAATTTACACACTTAATAATTTAGTCTTTTTAAGACCAACTATTTAACCAAATAAGCTAATTAATGAATTAAATTATCAAGTAAGTAAATGATTTAAAACACAATATTCCAACATTAAAAATTAACCAAATTTGTTTTCAACAATTTATTCAAACAGAAACTGACAATACAAACCTATGACTCTGAACTAAAACAGACAAAGTACTAAGACTAGGGTTAAAGGCTAGACTAGGGTAAACCAAACTACTATCTCCCGATCAACGTATCCGTTGAGTCTTGACACGCTCAGACCTGATTACACAGGTGGAGTCGGTGTCATGTACCTGCAAGTCCTGCAACCAAGCAAATAACATGCATACGAATATATATATATATAAAGCATTAAACAGACACACCGTGCGGAGAAAATCACAGATATCGCAGGGCACTCGCAAGCGAGTGATGCGATTCCGTTCTCCACACCAATACAATTCACAGCAAACTAACGAAATAAATGATGTTAGTCCATCATAAACATATACATATCAATAAACAACTAAAAAAAATAAACATCTACACTAAATCATTTCATGTCTGAAATCAATAATCATCAAACAAGTATCATCATGTCACAAAATAATCCACCATCGCTCAAAACCAGCGATCAAAATATCCAACAAAACATCATAGGTCTAACAGTGTGAAAACATAACGGCAGAAAACATAAGCATAAACGGAGGGGTACTACATGGAGAGGTAGGTAAAGAGAGGTAAGGTTGAAGTAATAGAGGGATAGGTAGGTAGAGAGAGTGATGGGAGATAGGGAAAGTAGAGAGGGGAGAGGATATAGAAGTAGATAGAGGGGCGAATTCGGAAAGGACAGAGAGGTAGGTAGAAAGAGAGGTGGGTGGGATGGATTGAGGGAAAGGTAGGTCAAGAGGGAGAAGGTGAGTGCAGATAGAGAAAGGGGGGGAGGGAGAGAGAGAGGCAGGGAGGGAGAGAGAGGGAGGGAAAGAGGGAGGGAGAGAGGTAAGGTTCAAGGAATAAAGAGAGATGTAGTTAAATCTAGATACAAAGGTAGGGTGGGAGAGGTATAAAGAGAGAGATCTTGTGAGAGAGAGAGAGAGAGAGGGGGGAGGGAGAGGTAGATAACTAATTTTCATATATATTTCTCCCTCCCTCTATTATGATCTAGTGATAACTACTTTTCAAATCTATCTAGATCCCTCCCTATATTATGATCTAGTGATAACTACTTTTCAAATATATCTCTCCCTCCCACACTCACTAACTAGTACCTTATGTTATTTCTACAATTGTGAAATATTATATGGACTTGGATATTCTAACCTTTTCATTTTTAACTTATCAATCGTCTCTTTTAGTGCTAAAATATATTTACTACCATTGATTGAATTTATAACACTTATATTTAGTCTTGTATATATTTCTAAAGGGACTTCCCCTTTGTACTAATTCTTTATCGATACCATCATTATTTAAAAAAACTCTAGTTGCTCTATCACTTTCTTCTTTAATAATTCATAGCTTTTATAAGGCATTTGAATATTTCAAACTCTCATCCACATGCCTTATAAACAAATTTGAGGAAAATTTTGAATGATTAATTATGATGATTGCATAAATTACATGGTAAAAGTGAGCCTTCAATTTTTAAATTAATCAATTATAGTGTAAATATGGATAACATTAATCATTTATAGTTTCATGCAATGATGATAGATGTTAGGTTTAGGGTTTAAGGTTTAAGGTTTAACCTAATGGATTAATGCAACAATTATTATGTATTAACCCAAAGAGATACATAAAGATGTTGTTGAAAGACCTTATAATGAAGAAATTGAAGAAAGAGGAAGTGGTAGTTTATAATGAAATAAAAGAATAGATGAATATTAGATAGATGGAGGATGACATGGTAGATGTAGTGAAACAACCTTCATCATAGAATTAAGGTTGTATAGAGAGAAAGAGAGAAGTAAGGTTTATTCATCATTAGTTCCTCCTCCTATATTATTTAAGATGCCTTCTCCTATATAATTTGATTTTTTCAACGTATGGTGCTCATTCTACTCGGCTCTATTTTGAAATAGAGAAAGATCTTAGGACTTCAACTCTAGTTGAGATTTCAAATGTGATAAAAAATTTTGCAATGGCAACAATGTTGCAATTTCTACTTCAATTCCATCCCACCCTACCACTCCCTATCTCCCCCCTTGCCTCTTTCTCTCCCTCTATCCCTCCCACCCTACAACTCCCTATCTCACTCCTTCCCTCTTTCTCTCCCTCCCTCTATTCCTCCCACCCTACCACTTCCTATCTCCCTACATCCCCGTCTCTCTCCCTTACATTAATAAATTTACATTAGCCTAAAATTAACCTAATGAATGAATTCAATGATGATATATGTTAGGTTTATGGTTTAGAGTTTAAGGTTTAACCTAATGGAGAGAGAAATAGAGGAAGGAGAGAGATATGTAGTGTTATGGTGGGAGGGATAGAGTTACACATATAGAGAGGGGATGGGAGAGGTATGCATAGATAGAGTGAGAGATAAGGAAGGAGGGAGGTAGGGAGGGGGATGGAGGAAGGGAGAGAGGGATAATGTGAGGGGTAGGTGGAGAGAGCTATAGAGTGATAGGTTAGATAGTGAGAAGTAAAGAGAGAATGTGGGTGAAAGGAGGAGAGAGAATGAGGGTGGAGGGAGAGAGAGAGAGGTGAGATAAAGATAAGTAGAAAGGGAAGGATAGAGAGGGGGGATAGATAAAATTAGAGAGGGAGGGATGGGGAGATAGATATAAATCCCCTATTTGAGACATATAATCTATTGATTATTATAAAACCTTGGAGGTGATTATCAAGAGGAATTTTCCCTAGTTCCCCATACTATAATTATATTTAGGAGGCAACTGAGGCTTAGCAAACTAGAGTGAGAGGGAATTAGGAAGAGATGGAGAGAGGTTGTGTGGGAAGGAGGGAGAGAGAAAGGGAAGGAGGGAGATAGTGATAGGTAGTTAGAGAGAGGTAAGGTTAAAAAACTAGAGAGTTAGGTAGAGAGAGGGATCTAGGTAGGGTGGGAGAGGTAGAGAGAGGTGGTGTGAGAGAGGGAGAGGGGGGAGGGAGAGGTTATCACAATGCTTATGAAAATTTGAAAGTAGTTATCACTAGATCATGAGGGAGGTAGAAAGAGAGGGAGGAGGGAGATGGAAGTGGTATGCTAGGGAGTGGAAGGATATAGATAGGGATAATATAGAGAGTGGTATGTGAGGGATAGAGGGAAGTGGGGAGATAGGGAGTGGTAGGGTGGGAGGGAGAGAAGGAGGGGTAGATGGAGAGAGGTTGTGTGTGTGAGAGAGGGAGAGAGAGGGGGAAGGAGGGATATATGAAGTTTCAGTGTGGGAGGGATATAGGGAAGGAGAGAAAGAGGGAAGGTCGGAGATAGGAAGTGGTAGGGTGGGAGGGATAGAAGGACCCAAAATGGACTTAGTGTGAGGGGGAGATGTGATGGTTGATTGTGGGAAATAGGCACCCAAAATGTATTTATAGGATAGCGGATGGATAAGGATAATGTTTCTAGGTTGGTATGATAAATGGTGATGGTGAAAAATGTTTTAGAATAATGATAATATATAATGTATTGATGGTGCAAGAGCACCTAATGGATTTTATGCCTCTATGAGGCCATTTTGTAAAATTTGATTTAGTTTTATGTTTGAAGCATGTAATAAGGTCATTTATACCATATTGAATGTATTTTAGTCAGCAAATAGGTTATTAGGTGGGTCATGAGTTCATTTTTTTCAAATGTTGTCAAAAGTGTAAAAAATGTCAAATTGCAAAATTGCAAAAAATAAGGAATATGAAGGGTCATTGTGGGAAAAGAAGTCATTGTGGGAAAAGAAGTTATTTGGTTATTGAAACTCAAAGTTAAGTTGGAAAACTAATGTAATATTTTTAAATTAATCCTTTTAGGGTAGAATCCAAGTGGGGAGAGGTGGTTGTTGCAATTTTGAAGTGAAACCAATAAAATACCTCCTTGTTTTCTACACTTCTGAACATTAAATTTGTGTTTCAGAGCTTGGTATGGCCTTGTACATAAATTTTATGATTTCTAGTTTATCTTAATATATGGATAATTTAATTATATTTATATTTTTTTTCTCATTTAATTTCATTGAGTTTTGAGTGTTTTATGGCCATTTTACTAAAGATAGGTTGCGTAATTAAGTCTTTGGGGCAGCATAGCAGCAAGTTTTTGAGGGATATGTTCCAAATTAACCCCACCTAAATTTAATATATGTTATATAAGGGATTAATGGGTATAAAAATCAGTTTTTATATTGTGTTTTTGAGGTTTCTTTGAAAATTATGTCAAAATTATCTTATTTGCTCCTCTCATCAAAGCATAGTGAAAGATTGTGAGAAAAAATATTTGTTTGAACTGTTAGAGTTTTGGTCTTGAAAATTTCATTGAATTTGTGTTAGTTTGGATTCCCCTTATCTTTGCATCAAATTTTTATCAGAGCTCAAAAGTTCTAGGTTGGTAAGTTGGTTTGTGTTTTGTGGTTTTGTGGTTGTGGTTGGTTGCAGGTTGAGTAGATAACCTGGTTGTTGCCAAGAGAAGGCAAAGAAAAGTTTGAGAAGAGGAAAAGATGCAAGTGATAAGAATATTTTTGTAGGAAGAGGAAGAAAGGAAGAGACAAGAGATTATTGAAAAAGAGATAGCTAAGTTAAAGCAAGAGATGAGGAGAAGAGAAGCAGAGTTTAATGATTTTTATGCAGAATCCATGATGAAAATGGAACAGTTGTATAGACAAGCAACAAGTTGGAACTTGACAGTTAAGAAGAATGTAGTATGGCCTATTCAAATGTTAATGAAAATGAGAGTAGTTTCACCTGATGTGAAGACAAAAGAACCATTGATGGGAGGAGGTAATGAACAAGCAAAGGTGGATGAAGAAGATGATTTTGTGGGAAAAGGTTGCAGCCATTGAAGAAGAATGGGATAGAAAGGTTGGAGTAGGAAAATCCAACCAAGAAGAAGAATAATGCATGGATATTGATAATAAGGTGGATGTTGAGAATCAAGTTGTTGCTGATAATGAAGTTGATGCTGAGATGGTTGATAAAGAATGGAAAATCATGAAGTCTCCAATACAATTTGAGAGACAAGGCACAAATTTTATGAATGATTTTGATACTAATAAAATTATTTTTTTCAATGGATTTGTTATTATATTTATCCCAATGCAGGTAACCAGTAAATCAGATTGGAAGGGGAATTCATTTCCCTTTGACAGGTCCAAAAACCTGAGCATGAAGATAGGAAAGCCAAGAGTGAAGATGAAGCAAAATGAAAGTGTTGATGCATGTTATCTATACCTAGTGCATTGGAAGGGTACACCAGGTGAAAGGAGAAGTTGGAGATTAGTGAAGAATGAGATCAAGCATTTTTTTATTTCAGGTCCTCACTCAAGGGACTTGAGTTTATTTTTCATGGGGAGTTAGGTGCAGGAGCACCTAATGGATTTTATGCCTCCATCAGGCCATTTTGTCAAATTTGATTTAGTTTTATGTTTGAAGCATGTAATAAGGTAATTTAGACCATATTGAATTTTTTTTAGTCAGAAAATAGGTTATTAGGTTGGTCATGATTTTATTTTTTGCAAATGTTGTCAAAAGTGTAAAAATTGTCAAATTGCAAAATTGCAAAAAATGAGGAATATGAAGAGTTATTGTGGGAAAAGAAGTTATTTGGTTATTGAAACTCAAAGGGAAGTAGTAAAACTGATTTAATATGTTTAAATTAATCCTTATAGGGTCGAATCCAAGATGGGAGAGGTGGTTGTTACAATTTTGAAGTGAAATCAATAAAATACCTCCTTGTTTTCTACATTTTTGAACATTAAATTGTTGTTTCATAGCTTGGTATGGCCTTGTACAGAAATTTTATGATTTCTAGTTTATTTTAATGGATGGATAATTTAATTATATTTCTATTGGTTTTTGTCTCATTGAATTTCATTGAGTTTTGAGTGTTTTATGGTCATTTTACTGAAGATAGGTTACATAATTAAGTCTTTGGGACAGCATAGCAGAAATTTTTTGAGGGATATGTTCCAAAGTAACCCCACATAAATTTAATATATGTTATATAAGGGATTAATGGGTATCCAAATCAGTTTTTATATCGTGGTTTTGACGTTTCTTCTGAAAATTATGTCAAAATTACCTTATTTGTTGCTCTCATCAAAGCATAGTGAAAGATTGAGAGAAAAATCATTTTTTTGAAGTCTTAGAGTTTTGGTCTTTCAAAGTTAATTTAATTTGTATTATTTTGGAGTCCCCATACCTATGCATCAATTGACTTAATAGATTATTCCTTCTCTTAAGAAGTTGAGGAAGGAGCATGTGCACTATGTGCAATGGGCCAATAGAAATGCAGAACTAGAGGCATCAAGTATTAGAATAATTGAAATGAAAAAGGAATATTCTCTAAAAAACATGAAAAGAAGAAAACGAAAGTGAATTAGATAGATAATTTATTGACCGAAAAGATTATTTCCGCTCTTGAGTAGTTGAGGAAGGTGTGTGTGCAGTATGTGCAAGGGGAAAATGACAATGCAAAAGTGGATAGAGTCAAGAGGTTTTGTATTGCATATGAATTTGTGCAAGCAAAGAAAGTGAGAGATGATTCTATAAGTGGATTTGAACAAATGAAGTCAAAGATTCTTGAACTTAAGAATTCCATGGAACAAATACAATTAGAAATAGATGATAAGGAAAAGGAAATATCAGATCTTAGTACAAAAAATATAATCAATTGGGTGGAGACATGAAAATTTTATATGAAAAGGTAGAGAATTCTTTTCAAGAACTCATTAAAAGAAAAAATTTCATTATTTAATCATAAAATACTCTCAAAGTTGAGCCAATGGTGTAGAGGAGAGGGTGTGTGATTTTGGAAGCCAATAGGATTGTTGTGCAATATTATGTGTGAGAGTGGCTCGGTGTCCCAAATCACAAATGAGTGTGTTTTTATTAACTAATACCATAACTAACAATATCTCATGGTAATGGAACATCTATTTCATGTAATGATCCTCTCCCTATGATGTAATTGTATAGTCAATATGGTAGGTAGGGGAAATAAATTTTGTATGTTAGCTTGTTGTTGATGGTATCCTTGCATCCACTAGTATCATATCAAAAGAATTAAAATGCATATATATCATCATAGTTTGACTCTACATTAATGTAGTTCAATTCCTCAAATCTAGACATTGGTTGTTATGATAGTTCATCCAATAGTTGACGTATTATCTTGGTGTCTTTATGTATTTTTTCTATCTTTAACAGTGTTAAAGTTCTTGAATTGATGGTTTCATTTTAAGAATCTTTTCATTTCATTTTCTACATAAAAATGCTTGTTGCACATTACATTATAATTCAAAATAATTTCTTGCACTCTCTATATAAATATCATTGGTCATGACTCAAAGGTGATTTTTTAAAAGCTCCAGAAGCTTTTTTTTGTTAATATTGGTGAAGTTTAGTAGCACATTGTGAAGAGTATTATATCACATATCAACTCAAAAGATTATATTTTATATAGTGCTTGTGTATGTGATTCATTAAATTTTGAGGTTTCATGTTGTAAGACCTTGAGACAAGATAGTAAATGCAATTATATGAATTAATAATTCATATTTTTTCTAATTTATTATGTCATCAAATTCTACTATGAGTGTTTGTGTGATTGGTTGGATGGTTGGATAATCCTTTACTAGATCCTCTAGTCACAATTTTATCACATGGTATCAAAGTAGTGGTTTTAAATCCCAAAGCACATCCATTGGAATTATATTTTAAGCTCTATCTTCTAGTATTTTTAATTAGGTAGTTGTTAAGAGAATTATGCTTATAAATAGATTGTTGAACCTAAGATAGTTTGAAAAGTAATACTTTAAATATACCATCAAATTGGAGGGTAATTTACAAGGGAATTTATAAATAGAATATTTGGGTTTTAAACTAGATAAGGGTCTTTATATGGATTAAATTAATCATCATGTATGTTGTATCAATTTGGTTATTTTTATGTATCCCTAAAATATAACCCCCCATACTCTCCATTGTTTAACTTTGAATATGTAAAATGAAATAATGGAAACTGACATCGTGTTTTTCAACATGAAATTATTTTGTGCAGGTACTAGAATAAATGAAATGAAAAAGGAATCTACTCTAAAAACACTTCAAAAGATGTAGACCAAAGTGAATGAGATAGATAATGTATTAGTTTCAAGTTTCATAAACCATCTACTCAAACCCAGTGTGTTTTCCAACTTGCAATTATACCATGCATTTAATTTCTTCATCTGATTGGAACAAAAAAATGCTCACATTATTTTCAGTGTTGGAAAACACATTGTCCCCTATCAGTTATTACCTTATGAAAAGTTCTTGTTTCGTACACACCAAGAATGTGAGGGAGAGATAGAGAGAGGGAACTTTCCAACTTGAAATTGTTGTAAGGAAAACCTTTTCTTATTTAGAGAGTATGAATGTAATGAAAGGAACTTTCAAAATTTACCACAACTATTACTTAGAGTGAAAACATTTCAATTTCTCATATGATGGAAAAAGAAATGCACAAAATAATTACAGGTTGGAAAACATAGTGGGTTGTGAGTGATTGCATTCTTCTTGTTCTAAGCTCAAGGGTGGAGAGCTTGGGGAGGATTTGCAGGTGGGGGATACATAAAACAAATCAAATTAACCCGATGGGTGACTAACTAATTAGGTTGTTATGTGTAGAGGTTTTTACAACAATGTGTCAATTGCAGGTTTCATAACACCTAGTGTTTTCTAACTATGATGTCCCTAGCAAATTTGACCTTAAGTTTTTCCTATTTGGTCCTTGGGAATTTCGTCAAACAGTTGGTTTGAACTCTTTTCCCAGCTAGTAATTGTTTTCTCCTTTGACTTTTGAGTTTATGTAATGATTCAAATGCACCAAAGATCTTCCAATGCAATAGATAACAGAAACTTATGCAAACAAGTTGCTACCACATGTAGACATTTTTACAAACAATTTGTATGCACTACTAACCCCCATATTATTGCAAATGAAGATTCCCAAAACTAATTACAACTTTACCAAAGGTTATTAAAATAGATTTCCCTTTGATAGGTATGATTTACAAAGCACTATAATGATCAAACTCAATTCTTTAATGACAACAATACAAGTGCAGACTTGGGTGATTTCTTCATATGAAATGCAAACTATGATAATGGAAAACTCACACTATTTTAGATTACCCATGCAAGTACAGTAAGTTGTAATGAAAAAAATGTATTACAAGATGCAATCTACAAGGAAATTTATACAATTGAATTGAAGAACATGTTGGAAGCCCTATGACTGTAGCTACATCTCAGCTTGATCCTTAAGGTAGCACACAACCACCACCCAATAAGTCTCCTTGACTAGCTTTTGTATCCTCTCAAAGATTGATGATGCCTTTATTTTCTTATAAGCAACTCTTGATTCCTATTATGCAATCTTCCTTTGTCGTTACTAAAGATTGTGCTAGCTACCACACATAAATATAATTTCATTTCTATTTATTTATTCAAGTGGCTCCCTATTTGCAAGTCATGACCTTCAGAAAGGACAATTTCTTTCTCACATCACCATTGCCAGTCAATAAGAACCCAAAGAATGAAATTCTTATGATAGCGCTAAACTCCCATGAGGTCTGGGATGTCTCCTTGGACATGTCTAGTTTGTGTGATGGTGAACTCCTGTCGAAGTCGCTTGGGTGAATGATAATAATTGTTGTGGAATCTTGACTATGGTGTCTCCCCCCTTCCCTCCTATGTTCATGTCTCTTGATTTAAATCCCCGCGTATGAGCTTCTTGTTGAGGGTCATGTCATTCTCGAACTGGTTCTTCAATTGTTTTCTTGATTTAGTCTATTTAGAGATTTCCTATTTGATATTATATTTTATTTATTTGTCTTTTATTTGTCTTTTATTTTATTTTATTTTATTTAAATTAATTTACCATATAAATTATTAATTTAATAATTATTTCATTATTTAAATTGTTGTTATTCATATCTATATATTTTAATATTTATAATTACAATATAGTATTTTTTTTTAGGTTTAGGTAATAAATTAGTATTATTTAATCTTTTCTTGGTATCTTTAACTTGTGGATATTAAACATTTTTTCTTCCATATTTATAATTTAATAATTATAATATTGTCGCTGACAATTATAATTATTAAATGGTTAATATTTTTATATGTATCTTGTTATTTTGATGTCTAGATTTCAGGGACATGACAGTCCTCCCCTCCCAAATTTTATATGTATCTTGTTATTTTGATGTCTAGATTTCAGGGACATGACAGTCCTCCCCTCCCAAATTTTCTTGTCCTCAAGCAAAACATCTTAGCTTCTTCTTCTAGTATCTCTTCTCCAATCTATCACCAACGGTACACAAATTAGTCATGTATAATTTAAATGAGAATGTTATAATGATTACTCTATTTGAATAAGTATATCCATTAAAACATAAATATATCAAATATACTTATATTTGTGCTTGGATTTGCTTGTTTCTAGCAACACGGGGTCTTCTTCCCTTGAGGTTCTTAATCTCTTGATTTTCTTTGCTAGTATAGTGGTCTTCATCCTGTATTTCTCTCTTTAAAACAAGCCCAAGAGCACGAAATGAACATATTGTCATCTAGCCTCTTGACCCCTGCCCTGGGGTTGGCGTACTTGATGGAGATGTATTTTCCTTTTCCAATCAAGCCCAAGAGCACAAAATGACATTTAATCATTCGACCTCTTGGCCTGTGCCCTGGGGTTGGTGTACTTGATGGATATGTATTTTCTTTTTTTCCAATCAAGCTCAAGTGCATGGAATGGCATTTGGCCATTTGGCCTCTTGGCCCCTGCCCTAGGGTTGGCGTACTTGATGGAGATGTATTTTATTTTTTCCAATCAAACCCAAGAGCATGGAATGACATTTATTAATTCAACCTCTTGGCCCCTGCCCCGTGGTTGGGGTACTTGATGGATATGTATTTTCTTTTTTCCAATCAATCCCAAGAGCACGGAATGACATTTAGCCATTCGACTGAGTCTTGGCCCTTGTCCTGGGGTTGGTGTGCTTGATGGATATGTATTTTCTTTTTTCCAATCAAGCCCAAGAGCATGGAATGACATTTAGACATTCGGCCTCTTGGCCTCTGCCCTGGGGTTGGCATACTTGATGGATGTAGTTCTTTCCCCCCAATCAAGCCCAAGAGCATGGAGTGACATCTAGTCATTCAACCTCTTGGCCCCAGCCCTGGTGTTGGCGTACTTGATGGAAGACATAAATTTTAACTCTTGCCTAGAATGTCTTTTAATCAAATCTCAATATTCAATAAGAATAACCTTGTTGTTTAGCTTTTACCCTGCAGGATGGCAGGATCATGCTCTGATGCCATTGTGATGTCCCTAGCAAATTTGACCTTAAATTTTTCCTATTTGGTCCTTGGTAATTTTGTCAAATAGTTGGCTTGAACTCTTTTCCCAGCTGGTAATTGTTTTCTCCTTTGACTTTTGAGTTTATGTAATGATTCAAATGTACTAAAGATGTTCCAATGCGATAGATAACAAAAACTTATGCAAACAAGTTGCTACCACATGTAGACATTTTTACAAACAATTTTTATGCACTACTAACCCCCATATTATTGCAAATGAAGATTCCCAAAACTGATTACAACTTTACCAAAGGTTCTTACAACAGATTGCCCTCTTATAGGTATGATTTACAAAGCACTATAATGATCAAACTCAGTTCTTTAATGACAACAATACAAGTGCAGACTTGGGTGATTTCTTCATATGAAATGCAAGCTATGATAATGGAAAACTCACACTATTTTAGATTACTCATGCAACTACAATAAGTTGGAATGAAAACAATGTATTACAAGACACAATCTACAAGGAAATTTATACAATTGAATTGAAGAACCTATTGGAAGCCCTATGACTATAGCTACATCTCAGCTTGCTCCTTAAGGTAGCACACAACCACCACCCGATAAGTCTCCTTGACTAGCTTTGTCTCCTCTCAAAGATTGATGATGCCTTTATTTTCTTATAAGAAACTCCTGATTCCTTTTGTGCAATCTTCCGTTGTCATTACTAAAGATTATGCTAGCTGCCACACATAAATATAAATGCCTTTCTATTTATTTATTCAAGTGGCTCCCTCTTTGCAAGTCGCGACCTTCAAAAAGGACAATTTCTTTCTTACGTCAGCATTGCCAACCAATAAGAACCCAAAGAATGAAATACTTATGATAGCACTGAACTCCCATGAGGTCTAGGATGTCTCCTTGGACATGTCTAGTTTATGTGATGGTGAACTCCTATTGAAGCTGCCTGGGTGAATGATAATAATCGTTGTGGACTCTTGACTTCAGTGTCTTCCCCCTTCCCTCCTTTGTTCACGTCTCTTGATTTAAATTCCCATGTATAAGCTTCTTGCTGAGGGTTGTGTCATTTTCAAATCAGTTTTTCAATTGTTTGCTTGATTTAGTCTATTTAGAGATTGCCTATTTGATATTATATTTTATATATTTATCTTTTATTTTATTTAAATTAATTTATCATATAAATTATTAATTTAATATTTATTTCATTATTTAAATTATTGTTATTTATATCTATATATTTTAATATTTATAATTACAATAGTATTTTATTTTTTTAGGTTTAGGTAATAAATTAATATTATTTAATCCTTTCTTGGTATCTTTAACTTGTGGATATTAAATACTTTTTCTTCCATATTTATAATTTAATAATTATAATATTGTCTCTAACAATTATAATTATTAAATGGTTAATATTTTTAATTGTATCTTGTTATTTTGATGTATTGATTTCGGGGACATGACATCTAACCTGCAATGATTGTAATGGAAAACCTTTTATAATTGGTTAATTGGAGAATTATACCTTATTGTCATTTGAGTTACAAAATTATGATAAATTTGGTAAATTGAGTACCTACTAGCTCTAGTTCCGCATTTCCATTTGTCCATTGCACATAGTTCACATGCTCCTTCATCAACTTCTCAAGAGTAGGAAGGATCTCTTCAGTCAATACATTATCTATCTTATTCACTTTAAATGTTTTTAGATTAGGAAGATAGTGATGGAACCTATATTAATTAGGTGTTGTATTTATGTTTTAGTTCTCTACATTGATTAGAAAAATGAACTATCACTTAATGATATGCACAAGAGAGAGGTGTCAAATGACAATGCTTAGGACCTTTCTTATTCTAATGAGGAACTGCGATGATCAATTAATATTCTAAATGAATGGATAGGACGTGTGTGAGAGGGAAAGAGAGGGGGAAGGATGGAGATAGGAAGTGGTAAGGAGATATGGTGAGAGAAGAAGGTTAGGAGGGATGGTGAGAGATGAGCGATAGAGAGAAGTATAGAGGGATGGGGGGAGGGAGAGATCTAGCGAAGTAGGATGGGAGGGATAAAGGGAGAGAGAGGAAATTAGGGAGATATGTAGATGTAGGTAGATAGAGGTAAGGTTGAAGGAATAGATGAAGAAGTAGGTAGAGAGAGTGAGGGGAGATAGGGAAAGGAGAGAGGTAAGGGGAGAGATAAGTAGATAGAGAGTGGAAGTTGGGAAGGAGGGAGATGTAGGTAGAAAGAGAGGTGGGATGGGATGGATCAAGGGAAAGGTAGGTAGAGAGGGAAAGGGTGAGTGGAGATAGAGAGAGGGAGGGAGAGAGAGAGAGAGAGAAAGGAGTTGTAGGTAGGAAATATTCTTCTTAAATCTTGTATTATTTTGCTACAATTTCAACACTTCCAACTATTTCTTTTTCTACGCTTAGATCTATTTTTTCTTTTCCTTATCATTTATTTAAAATTGTATTTGTTCAATGGAATTCTTGTGTTCAAGAATCTTTTAATTCACTTGTTCAACTCCACTTATACAATTATCTCTCACTATCTTTGCTTACAAAAATTCATACACAAATTCCCACCTTACTTCTCCCTCTATCTCTACCTCTCTCTCTCTACCTCAAGTTCCCTCACACACACACAACCTCTCTCCACCTACCTCTCCCATTATCCTACCCTTCTTCCCTTCCTCCTTTCCTCTCTCTCACTCTCTCTATACATACCTCTCCCACCCGAGCTCTCTATGTGTATCTCTATCCCTCCCACCTTACCACTCCTTATCTCCCCCATTTCTCCTCTCTATACCTCACACACAAAACCTCTCACCACCTACCCTCCCTCTCTCCCTAACTCTCTCTATACCTACCTCACCTACCCAACCTATCTCTATCTCCCTCCTTGCCTCTTTCTCTCCCTCCCTTTATCCCTCACACCCTACCACTCACTATCTCCCTCCTTTCATCTATCTATATCTCTCCCTCACACGCACAACCTCTCTCCACCTATCCCTATCTCTCTCCCTAACTCTTTGTATGCCTACCTCTCCTAACCTACCTCTCTCTATATCCCTCCTTCCATCTTTCTCTCCCTCCCTCTATCCCTCCCACCCTACTACTCCCTATCTCCCTCCTTCCCTCTCTCTCTCTCCCTACCACAAATTTCTAACTCTTCATAAAAATAGAATTAAATTCATTCATGGATATTTATCAACTTTTAGATTAATTATTTGCATTATGGTGAATATGTCATGTTACAAAATTTTTGCTCTAATCTCATAAAGGTGTGGATGAAAATGACTGCATGTGATCCCCCACTCAATACTTTTGCTAAACCCAATTAATTAATTAATCCACCTTAATATTTCATTACCATTTTCCATAATTTAATATTCCTCCAATTCTCAAATGTTCCATCATCTGACATGTGTCATTTCTCTTTACATGTGCAAATATGCACAATATTCTAACTATTCTCCACCCCATCCCTCCTAAATCCACTTGAGTCAAATGTTGATTTAAGGTTTGGCCATACATGAGACAATCTTCCTCTTTCCTATGTTAGGTGGTTCATTTTGAATTTCCTACTTGTCCCTTTTAGAGGGTGGGAGATTATTAATTTTCTTGTTGAGTAAGGTATGTGTAGATATTTATTTTGGGGGATTTTAGCCCATGTAAGATGCACATTTTTGCATAGGTACCAAATAATATGGAATCCAAAAGCTTTATTTTGGATGGAAATGATTCTTGTACCTATTCAACCATTTGACCTACATATGTATTTTCACAAGGAACCATAGATATTTTATTTTCTTCTAGGGATAACTACCATACCAAAATATTCATTCATTTTTCTAGTCTAAAGACAAGAAAATGAAATAAGGCAATAAACATAAAGATAAAGAAAATAGACAATACCTTTTACTTTAAATAGCATTGCTCCTTAGATAGAGTTAAAATGTCCAGAGTGTACCCTTGCTCTATTTGATATGGTTGCTCAAATGCTTGATTGAATAGGGTGAAGCCACAATAGTGATTTACAATTTGATGGAGGAAGGAAAACTAAGCAAAAATGACCCTATGGAAAAAAAAATAGTTTTGGGGGTTCAAATGAACCTACAAGTTCGACCGAACCCAAAAGTGGTCTGACTGAACTAGGGGTTCGAGCGAACCCATTAATTGATGGGCCCACATTTCCCACCCAAAAAATCGAAAGGAAATGCATATGAAGGGTGGTTCGCTCGAACCCCTAGGGGTTCATATGAATCCCCCTAATTCTTGATTCTCCCCCTGAAACATAAAAAAAAAACCTAAATTTTTATGCTTTGAAACTCAAGTTGAGGATGAAAATGGAGGAGTCTTCACAAACCCAACTAGAATCAGGTAGTCCTTGAAACGAGCTATCCAATGAATATAATTTTAATATGTTTTGGTATTATTATGTATTTTTGTTTAGTTTTATTAAACATAGGTTTTTCATCGAAAATGAAGGTCTTTGTTCTGCACATGTGGAAAAATAGCAGATTATCAAAAAAAAATTGAAAAATATGAGTGCACCAGATATTGAAGTCCTTGATCAAACAAAAAAAAAAAAGAATTTCAATATATAAGAAAAAAGCTACATGTTATACAGTCGCGCTATGTCTAAATTATAATTGGTTTGAATTCAAAACTTGATTAAAGAAAAAATATTCAATAAAAAACTATCTAACCAAATGGAAGCACTAGATATCAGAGTTACAAATCTAAATTCGAAAGAATTAGAATTTTATCCTTCATGGAAAAAAAGTTATACGTTATACGGTGTGCGTCACATTTTAAAAATGTTATTTTATGAAAAAAACCAGTTTTCATGGGAGATGGAAAAATAAGTGCAGTTTGATTCCAAAAATTTTGAAAAAAATATTTTTAGAATCTACAGACAAAATGTGACGAAACTCTAGCTGCTATAGGTGCCTGAATGTGAAGATTTAGTAAAAAAATAATAATTTTAGTGTCCAGTTTGGCCAAATATTGTAAACCACTATTGTGGGATCACCCAATACTATGAATGGAATGTGGATTTCTCTTTAAACCAACATAGTATTTGTATAGTTGGATGATTTTTAATAGAAAAATGGTAGCACAAACCTACTAGAAAATGTGTCGATGATAATAAAGGGAAAAGGCCTCTATTTACATAATCTTCTTGTCAAGAATGATGCAATTCAAGGATCAAGAGATCATAATATATGAGAGATATTACAATTGGTTCCATGAGGTAATTATCCATCACTCCAAATCTCTTGAATTTATCCACTTCCACATTGCCATTTTCCCATTGCACATAGTGCACATGTTCCTTCATCAAATTCAAACTTGAGTAGGAAGAATATCTTTAATCAATATATATTATCTATCTCATTCACTTTGGTTTGCTTCTTTTTAGTTGTTTTCAAAGTAGATTCCATATTTTCAAGTGTGTGTGAGAGAGAGGGGGGAGAGGTAGAGAGAGGGTTAGGTAGAAAGAGGCATTCTTATTTAATACAACCCATGTATATATTATAATTGTCACTATATGGTTTTTCATCATGTTTATATAAAAGGTTCTTAATATACTTTTTTAGGATTAAAATTATAATTCTACCCTATTGGTTGTAACATATTTGTGGTAATTTATAAAAAATTGAAAAATCTAATTATATCTCCAATATTTGAAATTTACATAAATTTATAAGTTTATCCCATAAGTTTGGATGGAGTGGTAGGGGTCTTCATATCTTTCTTTGACACAAAATAAAATCAATTGAATTAGTAAATTGAAAATATATTTTATATTTGGCAATCCCAAGGAGCACATGTAGATAGGTAGGATATGAGTACCAATGAGAGTACCTTCAACCATGATGAGTACAAATGTAGTAGTTAGTTCTATCAACCCAATAACTTATTTTATTTGAGTTAATGTACCTTCTCTTACACTATGCGGTAAATTTAATTACTTGTCATTCCTATCTCAATCTCATATCTATTATCATGAAGTATTTCTTAAATAAAATGCACTAGAACCTTGTACCTAGCATTTATTTTTTAAGGGAGGTGAGAATTTCATGAAAGCATTGGTAGCATCAGTAAGATATGAGAGATAATGCTATAAGTGGAGTTGAACAAATGAAGTCAAAGATTCATGAACTTAAGAATTATATGGAACAAATACAATTCAAAATAGATGATGTTATAAGTGGAGAGAGAGAGGGAGGGAGGGAGAGAGGGGTTGTGTGGGAATGAGGGAGAGAGAGAGAGAGGGAAGGAGGGAGATAAGGAGAGGTGAGTAGAGAGAGGTAAGGTGAACATAACAGAGAGAGGTAGGTAGAGAGAGAGATCTATGTAGGGTGGGAGAGGTAGAGAGAGGTGGTGTGTGTGTCATTGATCATGAAAAGAGTTTTTTTAAATAGTGATGGTATCGATAAAGAACTAGTAAAAAGAAGTATCTTTATAAATATATACAAGACTAAATATAAGTATCTTTAGAATATCCAAATCAATATACTCATACATTTGTATAAAGAGAATACTTACACTATGATGAAGGATAGAAAGAAACGTACTCTAGGGGGAGAGAAAGAGAGAGAGGGAAGTGGGGAGATAAGGAGTGGTAGGGTGGGGGGGATATAGGGACCCAAAACAAACTTAGTAGGAGGGGGAGATGTGTTGGTGGATTGTGAGACATAGGGACCCAAAAATACTTGAAAGAAAGTAGACCAAAGTGAATGAGATAGATAATGTATTGACTGAAGATATTCTTCCTTCTCTTGAGAAGTTGAAAGATAGATAAATAATTGTAGGTTCGAAAACACAGTGGGTTGTGAGTGATTGCATTCTTCTTGTTCTAAGCTCAAGGGTGGAGAGCTTGAGGAGGATTTCCAAGTGGGGGATACATACAACTAATCAAATTGACCTGATGGGTGACTAACCAATTGTGTTGCTATGTGTAGAGGGTTTTACAACAATATGTGGGTTGTAGGTTTCATTACACCTAATGTTTTCCAACTTGTAATTTTGTTTTAATGAAAAGATTTTCTTATTTATAGCATACAAATGTAATGAAAGAAACTTTCAAAATTTAGCACAAATATTAGTTAGATTAAAAATTGTGTTTCAATTTCATCATATTATCAAAAACTAAATACACAAATTAATCACAGGTTGGAAAACACAGTGGATTGTGAGTTATATGATTGTGCTTGTTCTAAGCTCAAGGGTGGAGAGTTTGGGGAGGATTTTTAGGTGGGTGATACATAAAACTAATGAAATTAACCTAAGGGGTGACTAACCAATTTGGTTGTTACATGTAGAGGATTTTACAATAGTATGTGGGTTGTAGGTTTCATAACACTCAGTGTTTTCCAACTTGCAATTATTGTAATGAAAAAAAAATCTTATTTAGAGAGTATGAATGTAATGAAAGGTACCATCAAAATTTACCACAAAGTTTTGTTACTTAGAGTAAAAGATGCATTTTAATTTCCTCATATGATGGAAAAATAAATGCAAAAAATAATTGCAGGATGGAAAATGAAAGGAAATAGAAAAGAGCAATGGAAAGTACTAATAAAGAGCAATTGTTTGAAGGAAAGAGATTACCAAATAGATTGAAGTAGCCAAACCAAGCACCACCAAAGCAAGAGAGACACAAGAATTTGTTAAGGGGAAAAAACAAGAAAAAACCCCAATATTATGAATGGAGGCAAAATGCCTAAAGAATAATACAAAGAGAGAGAGAGCTTCAGCCTTAGCTTGCTTGCATGAGTCTTGAAGAATGAGAGGAGAGGCACCTCAATAAGTAGAGGTGAGAAGAGTAGTTAGAATGTAACTCCCAACTCAATGAATGCCACCATTCATCTATGTGTGTGCAAAGTGTCACCTCTTAAGGAGGTGGTTACAAATATTCCTTAATAAAGGAATTAAAAAATAAGCCATCCTCACACATGTGTGAGATGACAAAAAAGACAAAAGACTTGTAGGGATTCCTTTGGAATATTCCTAAAAGTTAATAAATAATTACAATTAAAGAATAACTTTTACCAAGTAAAGATTAATCTTATAACAGAAAACATAGTGGGTACAATAGTATGTGGGTTGTAGGTTTCATAACACTCAGTGTTTTCCAACTTGCAATTATTGTAATGAAAAAAAATTCTTATTTAGAGAGTATGAATGTAATGAAAGGTACCATCAAAATTTACCACAAAGTTTTGTTACTTAGAGTAAAAGATGCATTTTAATTTCCTCATATGATGGAAAAATAAATGCAAAAAATAATTGCAGGATGGAAAATGAAAGGAAATAGAAAAGAGCAATGGAAAGTACTAATAAAGAGCAATTGTTTGAAGGAAAGAGATTACCAAATAGATTGAAGTAGCCAAACCAAGCACCACCAAAGCAAGAGAGACACAAGAATTTGTTAAGGGAAAAAAACAAGAAAAAACCCCAATATTATGAATGGAGGCAAAATGCCTAAAGAATAATACAAAGAGAGAGAGAGCTTCAGCCTTAGCTTGCTTGCATGAGTCTTGAAAAATGAGAGGAGAGGCACCTCAATAAGTAGAGGTGAGAAGGAGTTAGAATGTAACTCCCAACTCAATGAATGCCACCATTCATCTATGTGTGTGTAAAGTGTCACCTCTTAAGGAGGTGGTTACAAATATTCCTTAATAAAGGAATTAAAAAATAAGCCATCCTCACACATGTGTGAGATGACAAAAAAGACAAAAGACTTGTAGGGATTCCTTTGGAATATTCCTAAAAGTTAATAAATAATTACAATTAAAGAATAACCTTTACCAAGTAAAGATTAATCTTATAACAGAAAACATAGTGGGTTGTGAGTGATATTATTTAGGTTGTTCTAAGCTCAAGGGTGGAGAGCGTGGGGAGGAGTTGTAGGTGGGGGATACATAAAACTAATCAAATTGACCTGAGGAGTGACTAACCAATTGGGTTTTTAAGTGTAGAGGGTTTCACAATAGTGTTGGAAATGATCATATTCTTGAACCAATTTATGGGATTCGCATTAACATTTTGTTAAACTATATATGTCTATTGTTGGATTAATGTTTACTGGTATTTGATATGAGTGATTTTTCTTTCGTAGTGCCTAATGAGTGTTGAAATATTGTTTTACCATAGAGACACTGATAGGTCATCATTCAATAATTCTTTACTCGTCTTTGATGTTTTACTATTTTTAAAAAACTAATTTGGGTATTGTTCCAACACCTAATTTGAGAATTCACTTTTCCATGAATAAAAAGATGCTTTAAATGATGTTTAATTGCATATATGGGATTTGGGAATTACAGTAATAGAAGCAATTATGAAATTTTTTATAATATTTTCAATATAATGGCATATTAACTCAAATCGTCTTTTGCGCATTATTTTTATATTTTGAATATGTTTCAGGCTTTGGATTTGTAACTTGTTTTTATCAATATGGTTACATAATAACTCAAATTGCCTTTTGTAATAGATAATTAAAAACAATGTTCTAGGTTGTAGCTGGTTTGGATGTTCTATAATCACTTTTTAAATAATGAAGCTTTTATTCAAATGAAATGGTTATACTATTCCCCAAAAGGTAATACAGTGCTGCAATTGCTGAAAGGTTTGAAGTGTTTTCCAAATCATACTTCAAGCGTCTGGGAAGTCATAAGATGGAAAGTTTTATATTTTAATTTGATGATTGTTGTATATTGATCGTTACTATTAGTTTCATTACTCAGAATGCCTTACATTGAACTGAAGTGAAATTTACTTGTTATGAACTTTGATTGCCAAGGAAAAATAGCTTAGAGTGGAACTGCCAAGTTTATGAAAGCATTGAAGGATAGCAAAGAAGCTGGTTCTGACAATTTGATTGGTCAATTTGGTGTTGGATTTTACTCTGCTTTTCTTGTCTCTGATAAGATTGTTGTCTCAATAATGATCCCAGAATCAGACAAGCAATATGGGTGGGAAGGACATGTTGATACCAGCTCTTATGTAATACAGCCTAGTTACATTCAAAGACTTGGTCATTTGGGATCTCTCTCCTCATTGTGAAAAGTAGAAAAATATTTTCAAGTAAAATGTCATCATAAGAATTCTTCGCATCTGATTCACTTTTCCCAGCTTTAATTATTTCTTTTTCTTTAAGTCATTCATCTGTTTACAGTTCCATAAAGCATTTAACGAGTTTTCATCCACCTTAAGTGTATCCCCAATCAATTCTATGCTTAGTAGGATCTCATTCCGAGCCTGAGCCATGGCTGCAAGACGTAGATATGCGTCCACATAATCAAGAAACTCGAACAATATTAGCCCGCATAAAGGATTTCCTTTTTTCAGCAGCTGTTCAAACAACCTAGCAGGATTAATTAGTGTCGTGACTTTGTCCCATTTTAACTCTTCACCGTTTCTTTTGTTTTATGCCATTCTTTTAACTGAGGACCGCGGCCCTTGCGTGGTTCTCTTATAACTAAATTCATAGTTCAATCGGCTTACGCTTCGCTCTTGTAACCTTCATGTTGTTTCTTCAGCTTTATCACGACTTTTATAAAGAAATCTCCACCGAATAATGTCTGATGTATGTTCCTTAATTGTGCAACAGATTTCATTCACCTTCTTCCTTGTATTTAACCCTGGGCAGTTTTAAGCGTTGGAAAGCTCTTGACTTTTTGTTACAATATTTGAATCCGATTGATACACCAGATTAGAAGAGTATCGATTGATGGGCACAAAGCCTACCCTCTTGCAATTCTTATCCGAGTAAAGACTAATTATTCATATCTTCTCAGAATTAGGGGACCGCATTTCCTTTCTGCCATGATCAGTGATCCTCGTAGAGGCATCAAGAATCACCTCTGAGAGCCTTTCATGATGTTGTATGAGAGGCATTGAAATCTGTACGAGTACCCAGCTTACCTCTCTTGAAATGTTCAGTTCCACCTTATCACCTGGTAAGAAAGAAACGAGCGTTCACAGACTTAACCATGTCATCGAAAGGAAGAATCTCAATTACATGAACACTGGCAGATACCTTGAAGCGAGGTAGCTGAAGATAACGTACCTTCACCTCACTTCCTCGGGAAGATGGTACGCAAGAAAATGAAGATCAGAATTTCCCTCCAGTTTTCAAAAGCAAGGATTGAAAAGTCTGATAGTTGGTACGGAATTGTCGATGGAATGGATGCAGCTGGCGCGGGCACTGTCTATGCAGGAGATAATTTGCACCGCATGGCATGGATGCCCATCTGCTGCCATCCATCTGACACCGCTGCCGTATCCGCCAGTCCTCGTCCTCGTCGGTCCTCTTTCTAACGTACCCTGACATCTGTTGTGCACATGCACGGGCGGGAATCGGGATGGCGGTGTACGTTGAAACAATGAATGAACTGCCACGTACTTTTTCTTTTTAATTTCTCCAATCATCAATGTATGTCTTGTATATTGCAGACCCATGTCCTTTTGTTTTGGCCCCACCTTCTGCCCTGCACGTCTTTCACTGCGATTCTCTAATTCCATTTTTTTAAGTTACAGAAATTTTTATATAATAATTAGTAGTTTTCTGTAATTATTTTTAAGAATTAGTTTTGACTTGCAGATTATGTCTCTATGGTTTGAGATCAAATGCATCTGCAGTCATAAAAGTGATTTAAAATTTCAAATTTTGCTTGCGTCTTTCTTTGTAACTATTGTGTGCTGATTTAATTTGCACAAATGTTTATATGACTCTTGGTGTTGTATTATAAGGCTGGTGTTGTATTATAAGGCTAATATTAGTTAGGGGCATCTTAGAGTCAATTATCATAACATATTTATATCTCTTGCATCTTAGAGTTATCATTTACTACTTGTAATGTATTATCAAGAGTATTTATTGAAAAAATTGCATTCCACAATCATCGAGGACATTTTGCATGTTTGGAAGTATTGTCATCGATCATGTATTTAGTTGTTCACTCAATATCCTTATAGTGTTTGACGCAAGGGATGCAATTATCTATGTCTTGTGTAAACCATCAAATACTTTCTACTTGTAATATATCATCAAGAGCATTCATCAAAGAATTTGTATTAAACAATCATCAAGGGAATCTTCCATGTTTGAGAGTGTTTTCCCTAATCATGTATCTAGTCATTGACTCGATATACTTACAATGTTTGTGTAGTGTATACCTTTTACAATTTTCACACTTTGTTTGAGTCCATTAATTTATTGGACTTAATTAAGCTTCTAATTTGCCAAATTATGCATTCCAAAGCCTTATTATTCTTGTTTACCAAAAGGGAAACCAACATTTAATTAATTTACCACAACACCACAAATTATTCTAGTTGTTCACTCAATATCCAAGTAGTGTTTGACATAAGGGAAGAAATTATCTATGTCTTGTGTAAACCATCAAATAGTTACTACTTGTAATGTATTAAATCAAGAGCATTCATCAAAAAATTATATTGCACAATCATTGAGGGCATCTTGCATGTTTGAGAGTGTTTTTCCTGATCATGTAACTAGTCATTGACTCAATATCCTTACGCCATTTGACACAAGGGAAGCAATTATCTTCGTCTCATGCAAACCATCAAATATTAGAACCTATTTTTGTGAGAATAGATTGAAAACATCAAGGAAAGTTGAAATCAACCTTCTAATATCTTGTAGAGACTAGATCCATGGGTGTAGACCAAATCCAAAAGACAAATCACAAAATGCACTTACATGATTGAATATGCAATCAAAGAAATGAACCAAAATGAATAAAAAACATTATTTGATTCCAAAGCATTCATCTAATCTTCATTTATGTTTATGCCTTATTGACGAATCACATTGTCATTTGTCGTAGTTTTCCAACTATGTACATTCATTTTTCAAAGCATTTAATTTATTCACATTGATTACACCTTCATAACATTTAATATATGGTAGATTATGAATACTTCTAAGGCTATTTATTTATCTCCCCTTTAAATTTATGTAAAAATGGAGTTTATTCTCCTTGCATTTTGAAAAGGGTGGTTAAATTTTCTTTTCATTTTGGTGAACCCTTTCATTCATATGTTCCTTAAGGTTTTATCTTCTAATATTTATTATTATGCAAATTCAAAAGTGACTCATTTTACTTTATATTTCTATCTCTCTTTTCTATACCACTTTGCAGTTTGTTTATCCCATCAATTGCTCAAAATTTTAATCTTCCTTTATGAAGGAGTGATTGTCTTAACCCTAACATAGCTAGGCACTCAAACAAAAATGACTCCCTTTCTAATATAAATACTTATAGTTCTTATACTAAGAAGCATAATAAATAACATGAAGAACACAGAGCTTATTATCATGATGCTTGTGTAGCCAAGCATGATATTTCCCTTACTGGAAAATTACTCATTAATGTTATCCTCAATGTTACTTGTTTGATAGACTTAGTTATTACTTTATGTAACATGCCAATCTTTACTCTATAATTTCACCTAAGTTTTAACTCACTAAGTGAATAATTCAATGTTTCCAAAAATAGGAAAATGTTTTTCAATACCATAATTTGCATGCTACATAAAGAACTTCATATAACATTTGCATAATTGAAATATCATAAATAAACTTCAATTAAATGAAACTCATCTTTTCAAATACAGTTTATAAATAGAATTCATGATCATTTATACAATTTCATAATTTACAAGAGAACAAGGTCAAGGTATCCTCATCTGGATTACTCTTCTATTCCACAAGTCTCAGCATGCCATTTGCAAAAGGGAGAGCATCACCCAAAAATTTTACCTCCAACCATAGACCAACAGTCCCCCGCACACCTTCCAACTGGAAGCGGACCTTCCCTTTGACGAAGAGATTGGTATGGGAACCCCTAGTATTGCCATCTGAGTATCTAGAGTTGTGTCCTACATGACAAGTACAACCATACAAATATGGATACCTTCCAACTATACATGACACTACTAATAAGTTATATAAACCTCTAGAGCATAGTGAACCAACAAGTACAAGCAACAACTTTTACAGTTACTTTGGCCAAATTTTTGATATATATAATCATCCACTTTCTAAGGAAGTGATGTCATAAGTTCACCCACCTCTAACTCGACTTGGAAATCTTACTAACCTGTGGTTAACTCTACTCTTGGTTTGACCCAAAGGTTAACTAACTCAAATATAATCTCTTTCAATAGTGACAACTAATCGACCAAGTTGGTTACATACTTTTCAAGACTTTGAACACCCATGTTACATTCACGTAACATCATGGGCCTTGGAAACTACCACTTTTTCAAGTCATTTCCTCTATGTCAGTAAACAACTTGACTGGTTATCTTCTTCTGACTAGAATACCCAAGTTACACTCTTACAACATTTAGGGTCTAGGCAATTGCCTATTATTCGAGTCCTTAGTTTTAACCATGGGAGTAACTACTCTCCTATTTTATGCACAAAATTTAGTCAATACCAATGACACAATTTCATCAATTAGATGCACTTGGTCTCAATCTAAAGTATTAACAATATGTTAATATATATTAATCTATTATTAAACTTAAATTGAAGATTACTTCTTCGTATTAAAGTTTCAGTTGTCCAATGTTTATTCTTTGGCTTCATTCCTAAAGAACTCCATACGAAATATAGTTAATCTTGGAGTGAACATAAATAGACAATTGTCTTCTTCTTAAATAATGGGTTAGGCTCTTTATTGTCATAACACGTATGGTTTCGTTCTTCTAGAACGCCATAACCAATCTGGTTAATCATGATATTAAATATCATTCAATTTGATTCAATATAAAACATTATATTTATAGTAATGTCCAATAATAATTTAGCATATTAAGTTGTTAAACTTCTGATAACTTAATTAAGAACAATCTGACTAATGTCCAGATTCCTCATAGGTTTCTTCCAAGTTATCCTTTACATAATTATGTAGGGTACCTACAATTGTCTATATATAGATATTCTCGACATGTATATTCTCATATATAAATGTATGATATGTATATAGATATTCTTGACACGTATATTCTCATATATAAATGTATGATAAGTCTATAGCCATGCTGGAGAATATTTTCTACTTGAGAGTTATATGTGCTTCTACACCTTAAAATCTCCTAGCACTAAGGCCTTTGATTAATAACAAGAGGATAAAGTCCTCTATCTAGGATATGTGATTTTCAATTAGTAGGTAATAATAATGACTCTTGGTCTATTATGTAATTCTATAATTCTCAAAGATATCAATGATATTTTCACTTCTATTGCATTTCAGACCTTCTTATTGAAATATAATATAAACTTGTTTGATAACAATATTGAAAGGTGGTGTCGAGCAGGAAACGATGTGGTGTGGACGATTTGAATTCTTCTTATGGTGTGGATGCAAGGGAGTCCGACAATAATGAGGATCTTGTTTAGGTATTGCAGTTTGTTGGCTATGTGGAGGGTGTTCGATGGTGAATGCATTTTCCTATTCCTGGTAGTCTCTTTGGTGTTGTCAACTTGCTGCTTGTGGTTGTTCTAGAAATCTGCAAAGGTGGGGTGTTGTGTGCCCTTCGAGCCTAGGTTGTCTTTGGCCCAGGTGTCTCTTTGCTTCTGGCCATGTAGTTTGAGGATATTTTTTTGCACTCTAACTATACCCCTCCCTTTGTTGGTTTGATGAAGATTTCTACTTTTCTGTGGGCAATCATTGACTTCTCCTTGTTTGGGGTTGGTGCTCTATTTTGGTTTGGAGGCCTTTTGGTCTAGATTTTCTTTGTTGGAGCCTCTCCAAGACCTAGCCATTGTCTTGTGGTTTTGGTTCATGGGGGGTTTTTGGACTTTTTTCGTACCTTTTATTTTGTCTTGTGGAGCTCTATTTCGTTAGGGTGATTTGTTAGCTATCGGGTTGCCTCTGTTTTTGCGGTGGCTTTGGTGTTGGGTTATGTTGAGTCTTTGTCTCTACATATTCTAAACTGGGTTATGGAAGCTGTTGTTTTTCTTCTGGTGCTTTGGGCGTCCGCTCTTGGCACTGCTTTGAATCACATCGGTTATGTGGTATGGTTGGCTTGGAGAAGTGTTGTTCATCAGTGGGCACATTTTTTTCTCTAGGTTAGTAAAGTTTATATGGATTTACATGAATTTGTTAGCTACAAATTTAGCTACTACATAGGAGGTGGTTTCTTAAACTCTTTGGGGGTCTGGTTACTATTAGGATCTTTTCCTGTGCTTGTGGATGACATTTGGCTTCTTTAGCTAGCTCTATGGTCACCCGTGTTTACAGTGTTGTTAGGTCTGAAGGTTTGTGTGGCCTTCTCTTGTTGACTTCAAGGGAGACGGGGATTTGTTGCTTGTATGGTGCAAAATGGTTTGTGCTGGTGGATTTGTGCTACTAGTCCCCTTCTACAGATTTGTTGGATGGGGGTTGGCTTTAAAGCTCCTTTAGAAGTCTTGTTTATTCTCACAACCCAGATGGGTCTAAAGTTAATAAGTGTTGTTGTTGCTTATTCGGTTCTTACTTTCTTCCTATTTCCACATTTTGTGACTTCTATTGAGGTGGAGTCATATCCTTTTGAAGTGGATTTTATGGGTCTAGTTGAAAGTAGTGATCTTCTTTGAATGACACCCTTTTTGGCTTCTCCTATGGTGGTGGAGCTATCTCTTATTGAGGTGAAGATTGATTTGGCTAGAGGGGTTTGGTGGTGGGTCCTACCACAATAGTGTGTCTCACTTTGGGGACATGTGATTTTTGCTTGAAATCACTTTTTTTAGAAAAAATAATGATTTAAGCCTTGAGAGGTTCCATCTAAAGGTTTTTAACTGAAGAGGGATAGATAAGACCCCTAGATCAAACCCCCTTGGATAGAACCCCTCTAGTATTAAATCATACCCACAATGTAGTCTCCTTCGCACTTATCAAAATACTGGCAAGAAAACACTTTTTCTTTACCTTTTGAGGGATTAAATAATTCTATTTAGAAATTATATTTTACAAGATTATAGCCCTTGAAATGGGATTTCCAACAAGTATTTGATATGTTTTCATTTTATTATGTATTTAATTTTCATTTTTTACTAAACATAGGTTTTTCTTCTAACATCAAGCTCTTCATTTTGCAAAGGTGGAAAAATAGTAAACCATTTTTAAAAAAATTCAAAAAATACCCTTTCCCTAGGTATTGATGTCCTTGTTTCACCAAAAAAAGAAAAAATGGATTGTGATAAATACACAACACTTGTTAGGTTGTACAAAACACATGTATGTCCAAATTATAGTTATAGTGACTTCAAAAATTAATTAAAAAAATATGTGTAACAAAAAATTATGGAAAAATATCCTTTCCCTAGATATTGATGTTGAGAATCTACATTTCAAAAATTAGAATTTTATCCTCTATAGAAAAAAAAAAGTTATGTTGTACAACACAAACACTACTTTCTAAAAATGTTGTTTTCTATTCAAAACTAGTTATTAAAGGAGATGTTGAAATGTTCATGATTTATTTTGGAAATTTAATATATTTAGAATCTCACACAAATTTCCACAAATCACTAGTTTGCATCATCTTCAAATTCTTAATGGTTTAGTTGTTATAGGTCTTAGAAGATGAAGATTCAGTTAAAAATTTATTGATGTGAATGTCCATCTTGGGAAAGATGTGAGACATGGTATTGTGATTTCACCCTGGTGCTACTATAGGCTTTTGACTACCTTTATGCGCTACTTTGTTGTTTTACTCTTCTATTGAGGTGAAGAGTTTTGGGAAGTTAGAGCAGTTTTGGGTGCCTTTGCTTCCTAGTTCTTTCCCCCTTTCTTGTCTTCTATTGAAGTGGGGTCTATGATTGGTGATGGGAACTTGGTTTGCATCATGTGTTTGCTTTGTAGTTCTACATTCTTTTATATGTTGTAAACCTTTGTCTTGTGTTTTCCTTCCAAGGATGATACAAGGCATCAAGACATCCAAGTCTCTTACATGTTGACCCAAAAGCATCTCTATGTGTCATTGTTCCTTTGTGGTCGTTGTTCCATGAGTCATTTGGAGAATGATGACGATTCTGAGCTCGATTAATCATTGCAACAATGATAAATGTTGACCCCATATCCATGGATTCCCTTATATGTTATCTTAGGATTGCATATGGGGGGAAACCCTCTTTTCATGATGTAGCTCTACTCAAAAACATATGTTTACATAGGGCTTTCTGAATAAAGCTCTCACGTATTGGCATTTATCGTGTTCTACTTTAAAGTAATTGCTCACAACATGGTGTTTAGCAATTTCTTTAAAGTGGGGGCATGCATGTCCCCACTTATTGTTTTCTTCAAAGTGTGGTCTTCTTACTTCACATGATGTGTCTTATTGATGGTGTCATTGGATTTTATGTCCTTCAAGATTATGACCTTTCTAAGCATATGGCATTCCTCTTAAAGGTGATGCTACAAATTGCGTTCTCTAAGTTGAGAATCTTTCATCCTCGACTAGTCCTCTCTTGGAGACATTAGGCTTGATGTTCCCTAAGGTGGACCTTCCATGAACTAAGCAAAACCCCTTTAAATATCCTATTGCATGTATCAAGGCCACCAATCATAACACAACTTGCTTGCCAGTGGAACCTTTTTCATGAGTGCCTAGCATAATGCATCTTGCTTAACTTGTGACCATTTCCGTGTCACCTTATCAAAGTTATCAGGAGGTATAAATTTGGTATGGTTAGTACAATGGGAGCCTAGACAAAGGCACAGCCTTCCCATTAGCCACTTTTGGGGCTCACCTAGTGGATAGCAGATTTCACTAGCCCATGTGAGCACATTTTTTTTTGCAACGAGTTTCCACTTGTGACATTTTTGGATAAACAACTAAGGCTTGATCCATACCAGATGGACAAACAATCGAGGATTTATCCACCCTTAGGAACCCGACATGAAAAAAGAGGGGTCCAATCTAGGGACACGTTGTTTGAAAGGCAAGGTCTAGTCTGGCTACCCCCAAGCTAGACACAAAGAGTTTGTTTGAAATAAAGGCTTTCAAAGAGGTCCCTCGGGAATCCTTCGAAAGGAAGAGGGGTCCACTCAAGGGACGCTTCAATTGCAAGACATAGCGAAGAGAGGGGTCCTTAAGAAGGACACACATCTTTGAAATGAGTTACCACTACCCCCAGTGTACAGGGAAGGAGAACCACGAAAAAATACTTCGGACATGATAGAGGTAAACCTCAATATCACTTGTCATGCAAGGTAAAGGCAGGTGCGTCAGCAAGTGATGGCCCCTGAATCATGAAGTTGTTGAATTTTGTCCTTCAAGGCCTTACATTCGTTAGTGGAATGACCAAGCACTCGATGGTATGCACATAAAGAATGTTTATCATGTTCATGAGACTTCTTGTGTGTAGGAGAAGGAAGAGTGATTAAGCGGGCTTTTAGAAGCCGCAACAAAATACGCTCTTGCTTAGATAAAGGATGAGGAACAAGAAGCAAACCTTTCTCTTGTGGGGAAAGGTTTGACTTCTCACAAGAAGCGGAAGGAATGAAGGTGGAAGACAGGGGAGGATAAAACAATCCATGAGAATAAGATTGAGTGGAATTCATGTCTCCATCCAACCGTGGTGTTCTTTTAAATTATTCATCTGAATAACCAAGCCTTAGATTATGCTTACGAGGCACAATTTCTATAGGGACCTGAATGCCTTGTTCGTTGTGCCCACAACCTTTATGCTCATAGCCACATTTAGAGACGAGCCTAAAGCTAGGGTCATAACGTGTTTGCAAGTCTTGAAAAGAAGGTGGATCCTTATAAAGAGCATTGTCCCAACAACAGGGATCACACTCCTCTATGGGATCGCCATCATTCTTATTAATAGGGCTGCTAACACTATCCTCCTTAGCTGAAGCGTAATCCTCTTCCTCAAAAGGAGGATCAATACTAAGGATATTACAATGATTTCTCGCCCTCTTCCGTGATATAAAAGAATAATAATCTTTGATAGCGGGTGCAAGTGATGCTGTCGGAAGGTCTAAGTGGATCGAGTTGACTTTATATTCTCCCACGAAGGACTCTATAAAGTCTAAAGGACCCCAATCACCACCAAGACGTGCATTCCTTTGAGAAGAGGTGGAAGGAGCATACTTAGGACTCCTTGCTTCAAAAGGATCTTCTTTAGCGACGTCCACCTCGAGAGTATCCTTTGTAGTAGGTATTGTTGGGGTAAATATCAACACACTAGAAGATACCGAAGGAATAAGAGTAGGCACAACTAGAGCTCGACCAGTAGCCGCTATCTCACATAGGTGCATAGCCTCAAGGTCAGCCTTAATTGTGACTACTCGATTGTTACAAATAAACTTAATAGATTTATGCAAGGTGGACATGACTGCACCCATAGCGTGAATCCATGGTCTACCAAGAAGAAGGTTGGATGTCAGCTTTCCTACCATGACATATACAAGGGTAGGAATAGTAACAGGTCCCAACCTCAAAGGCAAGACTATCGTGCCTAGGGATTGTTGACCGACATTGTCGAACCCATGGAGGACAAGGGAAGAAGTATTAAGATAGGATGGGTCAATATTAATCTTAGGCAGTAGATCAGTACTACATACATAGAGTGTTGAACTAGCATTAATGAGAGTGTGTCTAATGCCAATCTTATTAATATTAACTATAATCATTAGAGGATCTTCTTGCTTATGTACTTCCGGAGGCGGGAGCTCCTGTGGACAGAACATAATATTCGGCGAACTTGCGCGAATATATGCCATCAACGCATCAGCATCTTCCGGCTTAGCGGAAGAAGGCAAGAGGATCTTTTGCAAGGCTTCCTAAACATACCTTGATAAACCAGAGCAAACCGAAGCAAGTCCCATAGTGAGATCTTATCCGAACTAATCCGATGTTGTTCGACAAGATTGCAATCACTAGGTGTTTTAGCTGTAGGTTTAGGAGCTTGAGGAATTCTTGGTTGTTTATTCATATTATTTTCATAAGTATAAGCTACCGCTCTATAAGAGGGAGCCTTGGGAAGATCAGGAGATCCGCTATTTAATGGAACACCATCAATAGCACAAATCCTTAAATTAGGAGCGGGACTAGCTGGAGTCACATGAATGATCAGTCTCTTAGGCCCTGGAGGGGCAACAGAGACATCTACCACATTCACAAACTCATTACAACTAGCAGAACAATTACTTGAATACATATTCTCAACATCAATCCAACCAGGATCAAATGTGGAATAGTTACTTAAAGAGACATTCTCAACATCGATCCAAGGAGAATCAAATGTGGAAGGGGGTTCATCATTCGCTAATGCATCATCTCTAGAAGAGGGTGCATTAGAACAAAGATGAGATTCATCATTCACAAATGCATCATCTCCAAAAGAGAGTGCATTGGAATGAGAAGTAGATTCATCATTCACCAATCCATCATCTCTAGACAAGAGTGCATTAGAATGAAGAGTAGGTAGAGTAACATTGAGGAAGGTATCAATGATTTTGTCTTCTTCCATTAAGATGTCCTCCGAAGAAAGAGGAATCTCATGAGAAGGATCAAAGATACTAAGTGACATGGACAAAGCCAAGTCACCATCACATGCATTAAATGGAACGTTATTAATATCTTGGATAATACTAGATACAAAACTAACAAAAGAACCTATTAAATCCATTTATAGTTTTTTGAAGGACAATGTTCTTCACGTCAGGTACACCAAAATGTGATATAGGGGGATTCGCTACTCACGAGTTCTCTTCGTTCAGGGAGCCTCATAGGGCGAACTGCCCTATATCACTTCAATGGAATAGCACAAAAGTTTTGGAACCCAAAGGAGAAGGTCACGGAAGATCTCTGGGAAAACTAACAGGCTCTCAGCCAAAGGACGTCAATGCAAAAAGTGGATGAAAGTGCGGCGCGCTAGCGTCTCAAAGGTGCGTTGGCATCTCGTACGGATCAGAGGACGAGTTTATCACATAAACACCTAAAGTGACTCTTTCTACTTTGAATGCTAAGACCACAAAATACAATAAAGTAATAGAAAATGAGAGGATTGAGATAAAGGAATAGAAATGACAAAGGTAAGGAGATGAAAAGGAAAGGAATACTTACAAGCATACGAGCGATGAAGCCTCCATCAAACAAAAGTCTTCAAAACCCGCAAGTGCAATATCTAGAGAGAATGTTGGGGCTATATAGGGGTTTGCCTCAGTCAAACCCCTATTTTGGTGTTCCCACCTCCACAAACAACCAAGAAGATAAAGAGTGTGATGAACAAAGCGTGTGGTGAAAGAAAAACCCACTCAGGAGTAGAACCCACACCACAAATAAACGTGTGATAAAAGCAAACCCCGCTCGAGGAGGAGAACCTTTATCATGAATAAGCATGTGATAAAAGCAAACCCCACTCGAGGAGGACAACTCGTATCACGAAGTAAATGTTGAAATAGTAGGGGATATGGAATCCCAAGATGCTCACAAGCATGGAAATGGAATTGCAAGAGCCAAGAAGGCTATCAAGAATGTTGTGATGAAAGATTGTGAGAGCTTGAAGCTGCTACAACAAGTTGTATGTGTAAGCAAGTGGTGGAGTCAAGCTAAAAACTGGCAGAGTGGAGTTCGTTGTTGAAGAGGTCCCTCAAATGAAGTGAAAAAAGGACTTTTAGGGAGGGAAGAGAAGCTTCTTGGGCCGTTTCAGAGAATCCTAAGCCATTTCCACCGATGAACTAAGATGACAAATGGAAAACATGCTCGAAAACGGTCATCTAAGTGTTGAAATGTCGTAGGACTCTAGCACGGTGCGTGGATGTCCGTGCGACGCGCTAGTGTCTGGACACGCCACACTACAAAACAACGCGAACCATAAAGGCACAAAGTTTGATGCAAAATTAACACGCCAGGGTGGTTGCTAAAAAGGGGTGCTAGAACATCTTGAGAGGAAAAAAAAAGGCTAATGCAAGGGCTAAAATGAGCCTACTTAAGATGCTAAAGGAGTGAACACTAAAGTGGAAACAAGAATGTAAGGTAAATCGCAAGGGTGCAATTTCGATCTTATACATTTTTCCCCCACTTTAGTGGGCATATGCATCTACATTAATATGCACGCTAAAGGGAATCTACTAAACATAAATAACATGATATGCCAAAAGGATACTGTAGAGGAAGCATATTTGAACCGTGGAAGCATGCCCCCAGGTTGATGATCTGCGAAACCAATACATTAGCCAAGAAGCACCTGCACTAGATAGCAGCATTAGAACATAAAAAGCTACAAGATTCGAGTCAGCAAAGTGAAAGAGACCTTGATATAAAAGGTTGTCTCAGTACTATGCGTCGTCCCCAAATAATACATAGAAGACTTCAAAGATGAAGACAGAAGGGGCATATACTCAGGATGAAGAAGGTGCTTAACATTGATCAAGTATATGCAAGAGACAAGAGAGATGAACAAAGCGCGTGGTGAAAGCAAAACCCGCTCAGGAGTAGAACCCGCACCACAAAGAAGGTGATAAAATTAAACCTCTCTCGAGGAGGAGAACCCGTATCACCAAAAATCGCCTCACAAGCTTGTAGACTTGTAAGGAAGGCATCCTTCAAGAACTTTCACATGAAGGAAACCCCAAGAAGCAGACTCCGTAGAGTCAAGAAGAGGCGACATGTCTACCCATAGTAGAACATGTTAGAAGCAACGACACGTCTACTCGCAGATAGAGCGTGTCTAAAGCATCGATGCATCTACCCATAAATAGAACACATCTAAAAGTGGTGACATGCCTACCTGTAGATAGGACATGTCTAAAGCATTGATGCATCTACCTGCAGATAGAACACATCTAAAATTGGTGACACGTCTACCCGCAAATAGAACATGTCTAAAGCGGCGATACATCTACACGTAGATAGAGTGTGTCTAAAAGTGGCCGGTCATGCAGATCGTAAAATTTTCAAAGGGATCCCTCGAGAACCTGGTGTGAAAAAAGAGGGGTCCACTCAAGGGATTTTTTTTTTGAAAGGCAAGGTCTAGTCAGGCTACCCCCAAGCTAGACACAAAGAGTTTGTTTGAAATAAAGGCTTTCAAAGAGGTCCCTCGGGAATCCTTCGAAAGGAAGAGGGATCCACTCAAGGGAAGCTTCAATTGCAAGACATAGCAAAGAGAGGGGTCCTTAAGAAGGACACACATCTCTGAAATGAGTTACCATTGCCTCCAGTGTACAGGGGAGGAGAACCACTCAAAAATACTTCGAACAGGATAGACGTAAACCTCGATATCACTTGTCATGCAAGGTAAAGGTAGGTGTGTCAGCAAGTGATGGCACCTAAATCATGAAGTTGTTGAATTTTTTCCTTTAAGGCCTTACATTCGCTAGTGAAATGACCAAGCACTCGATGGTATGCACATAAAGAATGTTTATCATGTTCATGAGACTTCTTGTGTGTAGGAGAAGGAAGAGTGATTAAGCGGGCTTTTAGAAGCCGTAACAAAATATGCTCTTGCTTAGATAAAGGATAAGGAATGAGAAGCAAGCCTTTCTCTTGTGGGGAAAGGTTTGAATTCTCACAAGAAGCGAAAGGCAAGAAGGTGGAAGACAGGGGAGGATAAAATAATCCATGAGAATAAGATTGAGTGGAATTCATGTCTCCATCCAACCGTGGTGTTCTTTTAAATTGTTCATCCGAACAACCAAGCCCTAGATTATTCTTACAAGGCACAATTTCTATAGGGACTTGAAAGCCTTGTTCGTTGTGCCCACAACCTTTATGCTCATAGCCACATTTAGAGACGAGCCTAAAGCTAGGGTCATAACGCGTTTGCAAGTCTTGAAAAGAAGGTGGATCCTTATAAAGAGCATTGTCCCAACAATAGGGATCGCACTCCTCTATGGGATCACCATCATTCTTATTAATAGGGCTGCTAACACTATCCTCCTTAGCTGAAGCATAATCATCTTCCTCAGAAGGAAGATCAATACTAAGGATATTACAATGATTTCTCGCCCTATTATGTGATATAAAAGAATAATAATCTTTGATAGCGGGTGCAGGTGATGTTGTCGGAAGGTCTAAGTGGATCGGGTTGACTTTATATTCTCCCACGAAGGACTCTATAAAGTCTAAAGGACCCCGATCACCACCAAGACGTGCATTCCTTTGAGAAGAGGTGGAAGGAGCATACTTAGGACTCCTTGCTTCAGAAGGATCTTCTTTAGCGACGTCCACCTCGAGAGTATCCTTTGTTGTAGGTACTGCTGAGCTAAATATCAACACACTAGAAGATACCGAAGGAATAAGAGTAGGCACAACTGGAGCTCGACCAGTAGCCGCTATCTCACATAGATGCATAGCCTCAGGGTCAGCCTTAATTGTGACTACTCGATTGTTACAAATAAACTTAATAGATTTATGCAAGGTGGACAGGACTGCACCCATAGCATGAATCCACAGTCTACCAAGAAGAAGGTTACACAGAAGCTTTACTGCCATGACATATTCAAGGGTAGGAACAGTAACAGGTCCCAGCCTCAAAGGCAAGACTATCGTGCCTAGGGATTGTCGACCGACATTGTCGAACCCATGGAGGACAAGGGAAGAAGTATTAAGAGAGGATGGGTCAATATTAATCTTAGGCAGTAGATCAGTACTACATACATCGAGTGTTGAACCAACATCAATGAGAGTGCATCTAATGCTAATCTTATTAATATTAACTATAATCATTAGAGGATCTGCTTGCTTCTGTACTTCCGGAGGCGGGAGCTCCTGCGGACAGAACATAATATTCGGCGAACCTACATGAATATATGCCATCAACACATTAGCATATTTCAACCTAGCGAAAGAAGGCAAGAGGATCTTTTGCAAGGATTCTTGAAACATACCTTGATAAACTGAAGCAGACCGAAGCAAGTCCCATAGTGAGATCTTATCCGAACTAATCTGAGGTTGTTTGACAAGATTGCGATCACTAGGTGTTTTAGCTATAGGTTTAGGAGCTTGAGGAAGTCTTGGTTGTTTATTCATATTATTTTTGTAAGTATAGGCTACCGCTCTATAAGAGGGAGCCTTAGGAAGATTAGGAGATCCGCTATTTATTGGAACACCATCGATAGCACAAATCCTTTTAGGAGCTGGACTAGCTGGATTCATATGAATGATCGGTCTCTTAGGCCCTAGAGGGGCAATAGAGACATCTACCACATTCACAAACTCATTACAACTAGCAGAACAATTACTTAAATACATATTCTCAACATCAATCCAAACAAGATCAAATGTGGAATAGTTACTTAAAGAGACATTCTCAACATCGATCCAAGGAGAATCAAATGTGGAAGGGGGTTCATCATTCACTAATGCATCATCTCTAGAAGAGGGTGCATTAGAACGAAGATGAGATTTATCATTCACAAATGCATCATTTCCAAAAGAGAGTGCATTGGAATGAGAAGTAGATTCATCATTCACCAATGCATCATCTCTAGATGAGAGTGCATTAGAATGAAGAGTAGGTAGAGTAACATTCAAGAAGGTATGAATGATTCCATCTTCTTCCATTAAGATGTCCTCTGAAGAAAGAGGAATCTCATGAGAAGGATCAAAGATACCAAGTGACATGGACAAAGCTAAGTCACCATTACATGCATTAAATGGAACGTTATTAATATCTTGGATAATACTAGATACAAAACTAACAAAAGGACCTATTAAATCCATTTAAAGCTTTTCGAAGGACAATGTTATTCACATCGAGTTCACCAAAATGTGATATAGGGGGATTCGCTACTCACAAGTTCTCTTTGTTCAGGGAGCCTCATGGGGTGAACTTCCCTATATCACCTCAATGGAACAACATGGAAGTTCTGAAACCTGAAGGAGAAGGTCACAAAAGGTCTCTGGACAAACTATCAGGCTCTCGGCCAAAGGACGTCTGTGCAGAAAACGGACAAAAGCGCAGTGCGCTGGTGTCTCAGAGGTGTGTTGGCATCTCATACGGATCAGAGGTCGAGTTTATCAGAAAAACACCTAAAGTGACTTTTTCTACTCCGAATGCTAAGACCACATAATACAATAAAGTAACAAAAAACAAGAGGACTGAGATAAAGGAATAGAAATGACAAAGGTAAGGAGATGAAAAGGAAAGGAATACTTACAACTGTACGAGCGATGAAGCCTCCACCAAATAAAATTCTTCAAAAATGACAAGCACGATATCTAGAGAGAATGTTGGGGCTGTATAGGGGTTTGCCTCAGTCAAACCCCTATTTTGGTGTTCCTACCTCCATGGACAACCAAGAAGATAAAGAGTGTGATGAACAAAGCATGTGGTGAAAGCAAAACCCGCTCAGGAGTAGAACCTACACCACGAATAAGCGTGTGATAAAAGAAAACCCCGCTTGAGGAGGAGAACTCGTATCACAAATAAGTGTGTGATGTGTGATAACCCGTATCATGAAGTAAATGTGCAAATAGTAGGGGATATGGAATCCCAAGATGCTCACAAGCATGGAAATGGAATTGCAAGAGCCAAGAAGGCTATCAAGAATGTTTTGATGAAAGCTTGTGAGAGCTTGAACCTACTACAACAAGCTGTATGTGTAAACAAGTGGTGGAGTCAAGCTAAAAACTGGCAGAGTGGAGTTAGCTATTGAAGAGGTCCCTCAAATGAAGTGAAAAAAGGACTTTTAAGGAGGGAAGAGAAGCTTCCCAGGCCGTTTCAGAGAATCCCGAGCTGTTTCCACTGATGAACTAAGATGACAAGTGGAAAACATGCTCAGAAACGGTCATTTGAGCATTGAAACGTCAGAAGACTCTAGCACGGCGTGCGGACATCCGTGTAACGCGCTAGTGTCTAGACACATCACGCTACAAAACAACGCGAACTAGAAAGGAACAAAGTCTGATGCAAAATTAACACGCAAGGGTGGTTGCTAAAAAGGGGTGTTGGAGCATCTTGAGAGGAAAAAAAGGTTGATGCAAGGGCTAAAATGAGCCTACTCAAGATGCTAAAGGAGCGGACACTAAAGTGGAAACAAGAATGTAAGGGAAATCGCAAGGGTGCAATTTCGCTCTTATACACATACACCTATGAATTGTAACTCAATGCAATGCAAGTCTCCCCTCACTGTAGTTTTGCTTATGATCACATTGCTAATTGTAAATTTCTCTTTTGTTCAACCATCAGTCATGGATTGATGATGATGATTTATTAAAGGATCATATTACTAATATTTAATTACTTTGACATGCTGATAATTTTGATATTTTGAATGATGATTATGAATTTTTATAAATGATTTTATAGTTTCTCAAAATATTATTTCTCACTAATTACAAAATTATTAACTATGATACTACCGATTAAAGACATGAATTTCCACATTCCATAATGTTAGCTTGAATATTTTTGGATAAAAATATGTGAGCATTTTTTCTTCATCAATGTTTTAGATCACACTCCATGATCCATCATCAAGATGAGTGAGAAAGATAAGAGAAATGATTATGATATACTATCTTCATTTAAAAAATTTGAAATATATTGATTTGGTAGTCTATCATGCTCTATTCCTCTTGTAATTCCCTAACTTGTAATTTTTATTGAATGCTTTTTATAGGCCTAGACATGACTATGGAGATTAAATTTACTTCAACATGATACATGTTTTTCTCAAAACCAATCAACAGATATGAATTTTTTTATGCCTTGTGGTATTGTTGAATATTATACACATTTTAAGCCAGTTGATATTTAACATTTGTATATGGATCTTTCTATCTATGAAAATATCTAAATCATATCTAGATTCTAAAGATAAATGAAATCGTGAAATTGATTTTAATGTACCAAACCATCATCACTCTCTCGTAAGGATTCCTAATAATGTGGATCCTCTACATCATCTAGAAAGACTAATAATGGATAGTGCATTGGTCAGCTCAATGCTACTCTTGTTTTATTAGGTCAAAATATTATTAACTCTTGATTTAAAATATTGTCATCTATTTTTTGTTTATAAATCTTCTTAATTGGAGAATAATACATCTCAAAGAACAATAAATCAATGGTATTGTACCCTCCAATGTTTGTGTTTATGAAAAATAAAATATTTTCCAATTGTATTCTTCTCTTGAACCATTGATTAACATATTTACAATTTCTCAACGAAGATCTCAACATTCTCTCTAATTAATCTATTTAAAGCCATGAAACAAGCATAATGAAAGTGAACAATTAAATTTTGAAAATGTAACAAGAATTAGGGAATTAGACGGTCAGTGGTGAAGTATTGTACATTGTTTAATGTTGCATATTGAACCATTGAGGTAGTATCATTTCCTACCTATAAGTCATCCCATACACACAAGCACATAGGTAGCCTTAATAAATGTGGAGGCATGGGATTTGAGTGTGGAATCACACTAGATAAATATGTTCGTGTTTGATTGAAATGTGTAATTTGGTATGATGAGAACAAGTTAGTAATAAAATTTTTTAGGCTAATGATGTTCTATGACCAAGGGTCCATGTGCACCACCTTGAACAACCAACCATAATTTTGAGGGGGAAAATAGGGGTGTCTACTTGTCGACCTCCTCCATGTGTATGTTGAGTCATACACTCCTCAAAATAAAAATTAAACTATCCACTTCCTTGCATACATGGATAGAGAAAAAAATCTATTTTGGCACACATAATCCATGTCAACACTAGCATCACCTTCCATTACCAAATTGAAATTAAGAAATTCCTTCTCAAAGATTACACAATAGATAAACACTGGCATGAATAATATATGACAAAGAAAATATAAGGAAAAAATAAAAATAATTAGGTGAGTCATTGCCTTAGTGAGGTATTCCAACCTCACATTCCATTTACAACCAAATGGAGGATTGAAATGAATAATTGTCTTCTAAAAATCTTAACAATGTAAAGGTCATGTGAACCTTGAAAGTTAGGGTGCACCAAGTTATTAGCCTCTCAATTATGATTGCATGCAAACAAGTTTAATGGTGTAGATTTGGGATCCATAATTGTCGTGTATAATTATCAAATGATTTTATTGTTGTATATTAGAAAAATATTCCATTTAGGAATGCCAAATGTAAAATTGAAATATTATTCTTTGTATTTGAACTACACATTAAAAAATAAAAGTTGCTTAAATCTTCATATTGATTTTATATAACTAACATACTTGTAATCCAAATTGTAAAAAATATAATAGATATAGCTACCATTGATAATAAAAAAAAATTCAAAACGTGCTTTCCTATATTAAAATATAAAAACAAAATTATGTGCAATCATTATAGTAAAAAGTGGCATAGAAGATTATCTTACATTAACCTAATTATCTCCATACCTACTGTAGAGATTAGGAAAAATCACTTCTCAAAACTATTACAATCCTAAAACTATCTAGAATCTATTTCACTAAAACCATGAAGGAAAAGACAACAAAGTTGATAACATTGAGCTTGGTGTTATCTTGTTATTTGACAAAGTTATCCAACCTAGATGTTCTTATCCCTAATTTTTGGCATTGAAGTGCTAGTTATATGAGATGGGGTAACATATATAGAAGTAATTCTAGTGACTAAGAGATGCAAATGGCCATCATCTCCCTAAATAATGCATGTTGTTTAGGTAAAGGGTTCAATCGATTGTTCAAATGCATCTTCCTATCTAAAGCCCTCTTTTCCAACTCAAGTTCTTTCCCCTTCTTTCTTCATCCCTTTGGATTCTATCTTTCTCATTTTTCTATTTCTTTTCTTGGCTTTGTAATTTTTTTGTTATTCTCTTACTCATAACTAAAGGTCTTTATCTTCTTCTTTTTTGCTCCTTCCTTTCTTTTGCAACAATTATTGCATATTTTCTCTCCTCTATTTGTTCTCTCTTTCTTATTATCAACTCTTAAAAAAATTCTTCTTTTGCTCTTGCTCCATCAAAATGTTCATGTAATCATTTGTTAAATTATAAGTTGATATTTTCAACTCAATAAAATTTTATTGTCCCCTACATTCCTTTGGTCTTCCTTGACAATGTGAACAAGAAGTTTAAGGAATTGGCTAATTTTTGAGTTAGTTTGGGCACCCAATGATTGATTCAATTATGTATGACTGTTATGTTCACCCTCACTAGAATTTCCCCAATTATCATAACTTTCTCCCAAGTCTATATGATTATCTTCAATATCCCAACCTCCACAATTAGCATAGTAATGTACCATTTTAGGCACATTCATTGCCAATGGCATAGATAGCAAGGTAAGTGTACCTTATTCTTTGTGGGAATGTAATTTAATTCCCAATTTCATATTTCCCTCCATTATTCATGATGGATGGCTTGATTGAGTGGGAAGAGTAATACCACCTTCTTGCTCATCATGGGCATGTTTTATATCCATTATGACATAGAATTCAACGTCTAAAGAAATAATTTGCGTTGCATCATTGGTTTCCTCTACCATTGGTCCAAGTGTTTTAGGAAGTATTTCCTTCCTTTCAAAGCTTGATAGCAAGTTTTTGTCAATTCTACTTCTAAGACATCAACTCTTGAAAGACTCAAAATTTTCTACACTATAAAAGCATTATTTTGTACACTAAACTAAAATGTGTCACTAGGATGCATGTCCTCTATAAGTGCATTAGAATTGAGTGTCGTGTTATTTTCCTCTTGAATATTTCTTTTATGTTTGCAATAAGTAATGCTTTTTGAAATTATTTTCTACTAGAGCTATCAATTCTCACCTCTTAATTTCTACATCTCTTTCAATTTTGAAATATGATTTGATTGTAAAAAACACTTTTACATCAATTGGTTGAGGTTTGTGTGAAGTGTGAGCCAAAATTGTTAGCAATTTAATCCCTATTAACCTTGCCTCTTGGATTGTTGTGATAGTAACATGGCTTCCATGACCATAAAAATATAGTAAGTTCCTATTGGTTGATGAAACACCACCTAGAACCAATATTTCAAAGTGATGCAACCACTTGAGGAGAAAAAAACCATCCATGTGCACGGGCTTGGGTAGTCATGCATATGCCAAGTTCAAAGCCAACAATATAATTTTTAATTTCCTTTTACTCTTGAACAAATAAAAATCTAGTATGATTTTCCTAACAAAATTCTCACAACAAAATATAGTAATCTATTCCCTACTCTTTTGAATGATGTATGATACACTTTGACTACCTTTTTTTTCCAACACCTGCATGGCTTAGTTTATCCTAGCTTAAATTATAGTCTCATCATAATTCTATAAATTATGAGGACCATATGGATTGACATCATAAGATTTTGAAATATCATGTAGAATGCAAAATCAACTACAAACCATAGGTTTAGTGCTCTATCTCTATCAAGGTCGTCCATTATCCTCAATGTAAGTTTAGGTGATTCCTTTTAAAACTTGTCCACTAGGACTTACCAAAGAACCTGTATTTAAATGGGATCAACTGTGTCTAGAAAAATTGTGCAACTTCTTCCTTGAGATTGACAATCTCAAGGCCATGGCCCATTTCACCCATCTGTTTACACCATTCTACAATAGTTTCCTCTTCCTCTACATTCAAGATTTTAGGAGGACCTTTTTTGAAGTGGAAATTATACCACTCAACTAGTTAGTTAGTGTGCTAGTAGGACTCCCAATTTATTGGCTACACCCCTCATTGAGAATTTGTTATCCTTGACATCTTTAAGATCTTCTTCCCTTATCATCTTTGGTCCACCCTCATTGTACTAAAATCTTCTTCATTATTACACTTGCATTGACTTGAACTACTACCTCAACTAGTTGTGTAGTGCACTCATTAACATCTTTAGTTTCTTTATCTGGTGGGAGTTATATACCTCTTTTGTATGGAGGGATTTATATCCTCAATATCTTTGTGCCATATATGGTCCATATTTTGGATCTATTCTTCATTGAAAAGTATTTAAAGGCCAAAAAATCATCATCATCATTGACTATTAGAAACATAAAATGACACAAATTCATCATTATTGTGGAAAGAGCATTCAATTTTAAAATTTAATTCTTTTTAGTAGAAAGGCTAACAAAACAAAAAAAATCTTAAGAATTTAGATGGACATTTTAGCAATTATTATTGTGGATTTATAGATAATCGCAAGTGAATCAACCTAACTTTAGGGGTTGACACTAACTTATACATTCCATGTTCATACTAAATAATTATGCTGCCATGTAGGTAGAGATGTGAACTTTAAATATTTTTTTCAAGTCTATTCAACTAAGTGATAATGATACTGTTTTTTCACATAGTAAGTGAAGATACAAACTAATATTAAATTTAAACATTTTGAAGATAACCATGTTCAAACTAATTTATAATATCTTTCACAAACAATCAAAATTTTGATTACCAATCAAGTAATAGTCTAATACTTGTAACTCAAGTTTGGTAGCTCATAGTGATGGTCAAACAAAATATTGATGAGGCTCAATACATAAATATGAATGTTAAAAATAGTTTACATATTTACTTTTCATTGATTATACTAATTTTTTTAGGTGTTCTAGTAGTTATTATGTGACTATTTGATCAGTTTTATTTTCTTGTTTGATATTTGTTGAAATTTGAACAAATAGAGTTACACAAATTATTATCATATTTGGTATTCTTGTTTCATTTTTACTTAAAAAAAAATGAACAAATAATGTGATGTTATAGTATATATAAGGTGATGTTATAGTATATACCTATAACATGTATAGTATAATCACTATTTTGGGGAACTTTTTATTGGTGGTTGATGATCCTCACTTTCGTTTGTTTAAAAAGTGGCATTGAGGGAATAATTTTGGTGGTCACTGATTCTTAAAAGTGCTTGTTTCGATCTTGTTTTAATTTTCGCCCCTCACACTTGCGACAAACTTTCTTGCTTGCTCAGGCTCTGGTACTTCTCCAGGTTTCTCCTTACAGTTTTCTTATGCATGCACCTCTTTATTGTACAATGGGTTTTTTACAAGCTTATTAATGAAACATGTGTGCTCGCCTCCTGCAAGTTTAGTAATAAATTTGGCAACAGGCATCTTCTTGATCTCTCCCTTCGAGGTGCAAATAAATTCTTTTTAATTTCTCCTCATCTTCATATGCCCGTGCGACGCTGGCTTGCACTGTTGGATGGGGTTGAAGATAAATTTAGAGAACTCTCTAATGTTGACATTGATTCCTTGGTATGAACTTGACATGAGATTCTCTTGTTGGTTTTCTCAAAAGGAAGACACCTGGCAAATCCATGCACTCGGCCATTGGTACTTTCTAAGGCTCTACGTTAATGGTTTTCTGGCTTCGCACCTAAGTACAATGAACTGTCAGATTATTTAATTCAAATATGTGTGTCTGCCTCTGGCCTTTTCATAGGCTCATTTTGACTTTTATTTGTTACGTCTCTTGAGTTTTTCCTCCTTGCAAAAAATTGGCTCTCCTAGTGCTGTGATAATGGAAAATTCATTCAAAGTTCTTGTCCCTATTAGAATGCATGAAATCAAGGAAAATTCTCCTTTCACTACTGAGAAGCTGAGAAGGTCCTTCGCGATTAAATGCAATCAGGTTGCTGTTCAAAGCTATTTCTACTGTTTTTGGTTGGGACTGGTTAGATTTTCATGCTATGGCTTTACTGCATGAAGTGGCCTCACGATTTGTATCAAATTTGATGGACGTTTTGTGGTGTGTTGAGATGGTGAAATATCTCGCAGGGACTTACCTCCTGCCACATATTTGTCCTCTCTCAAATCTGCAACCTGCTCTTGAAAGTTAATGATATTCTTCATGACACCAATATAATTGGGGGTGTTCTCTGCCGCCAACATTTGCACTCTGATAGGCATCTTTCAACTCTTTTAAGCTCAATGGCTTATGGGTTAATTGATGATTGTCTAGGTGAATTTAATTGTCTTTTAAGTAGAATGGTATGTCGCTTGGGAAATTCTATTTGTGACATGTTGCAGAACCTCTTTGATGCTGTCCAATTCCTCATTCGACATGCTTTAGTCGAACCCCATGCTGAGCCTTTCTTCCCTCCTCCTGCCGACATTGCTTCTTCTGTTGATAGCAGTACTTGATGTGTTTTTATCTTCTCTAGTTTTGTCTGAGGATTGGTTCCTCCTCGATTCTATTATGGTCTTTGTTTTGCAGGTTCCATCATATATTATGGTGCTCTTTTTGTGGCTTCCACAAGCACGCTGCCAATCTCCTGAATTCTAGGGTTTCATGGAGCCCCGATCTGGGTGCCATCGTGCACCACCTTTTGGTTCTACTTCAAATATTTTAGTTTTACATGGCTATGTTAGCTTTGGAATGTAATCTTCTGCACTTAGTGCTAACTGGACTTGTCTAGAGGGCTTCAACTTGGATGTAATTCTCTTTTCAAGGTTTTGTTTCCTCTCCACTTCTGTCTTGGCAGATTTTGCAAAGATCTCCTGCTTTGAAAGTTTTGTATCAGCTCTTGAGGAGCCTCGACTTGTCATCTTCCTTTTATTATCAATAAAGTTCAGTGGCTTGCCACTTTTTTCAAAAAAAAAAAATGTATAGTATATATCACATTTACAAATTTAATCTAATCTTACAATATATGAAAAATATAATATGAACTTATAGTGTGCATAACATTTAGAAGCAATTATAAACATCTTACAAAGGAAATGAGTAACTTGTATAATTCAAAGTTATAGTTGATAATGTTGTGACAAGTGTAATATGAAATTATAGTGGTAGATAAATGATTGCAAACACTATAGCAGCTTGATGATTATGTATGGTAGATACCAAAGTGCAAAAAGTATAGTATTATCAAACGTCAGATAATTTTATATGGAGCTATAGAGAAATAGTAGAGAAAAGTATGTATTCACAACCATGCCACGAACTAAAGTAATCCTTGGTGATCTATACACTTTTATTTGGTTGGATGCTATTGAATTGTTACGATTGAAGCATCTAAGATAGAGGAATCAACAAATGGATTTAATTATGGATTTTAAAATCCTTGAGTTATGATTACAAGATTGATTGAATTTATTTGTTCTTATTATTTTCTTAGTTAAATTATTTTAACATGTGAGCCTTATAGATTTGATGTAGCACTTGTAGGAGGAATTCATGGTGGAAATGGCTGGTTGTTCAAAAAATATGACTTGAAGATGTTATGTTCATGAAGATATATGGAACATTTTAATTTTTTTGATGGGATATAAATGATAATCAATTTTTTTTTTATAAAGATAAAAATAGATTTTGAAAGGGACCAAACCCTTTTACAAAAGGAAAGCAACCATTAGGAAAACAAAATGAGTACCATGAGATATGGGCTAGAAAAAAATAAAACAACATGAACAACAAGAAATCAAAGGAACTAAAACACGACAAAAGAACCCTTAAGGTTTTCACTTTTAACTATTTTTTGAGCCTTTTAGCAGTCTAACATTATTTGGTGAGTAGTTTGACCTAATCAATCAAATAAACCCTTAAGGTTTTCACTTCACTAACACTGGTTTCACCTCTTTGAGATGTAGATTTGGCTTTGGTTCTCTCGATCAGACCCTCTTGTATAGTCTCCCATTGTCATTTTTGTAGAGAATTTTGTAATACATGTAGGCTAGTGGATTAGTTTTTTATGATCTAGTTGAAATTAAAAATTTGGGACAAGTTCTCATTCAAATCCTCCTAGTTCTTTTGTAATGTGTGGAACTTCAAATCCAAGTTCTCCAAAATTAGGAAGGTGATAGAGAATTTTTTAATTTCCTACCATTTAATTACATTATTATGAGGAACAAGGCTATATTAAACTTTTTCCACACAAGCTTTCATTTTTTATAGTTAGGATAGTCCCAATCTTTCTAAATAGAATAATGACAAGGAGCAGCCCTAGATTCTTCAAGCATAGTCATATCTTAAGATATCTTATTGGGTTGGTGGTAGGTTAGGCCCTCTTTGGGCTATATATTAGGTGCTTCGTCACAAGTTATTCTTGATAGTGAGCTAGGGATATGAGGGGGTTTGGTAGAGAGGCCTTCCTCTAAGATACCTTTCCCTTTATCAACTAGTAGGGGCTTGTGTCTAGGAGGCATGGGAGTAGTAGATACTAGAGTTATGATTGACTTGGCAAGGGGCACAAGGATTTTAACCATAATATTGATGACCAAATCCTCGAGGTCCTATGGGGGATGGGAGTACACAATACCACACATAGGAATAGGGGATGAGGGTGATCCAACATTCTTTTTCTCTTTAGGGTAAGCCAAGGCAGGGTTGAAAATATTAGGGATGAATGAAGGGGTGGGCATCTTAGCTTTCTCATACCTATAGATATAATATATGAGGCCCTAATGTAGGGATAGTTGAGAATACTCCAAAATCACATTTAAAATTGATTCCTCTAAAGAGAAGAAAAAAATAATGAAAAAATAATTTTCTTGTTTTGCCTTAGGTGATTAAACATAGGGAAATGATAGGAGTAATGCATTTGTACCTACCTTAAAGGGTGAAGTATCTCATTAGCACTACAATCACCTCTTTCCACTACCTATGTAAGTCCTTGTGTTTAAAACTTTTGAAACCTTGAGACCTTCTCTTCTCGCCCAAGGAACAAATCCATTTTTTGATACACTTATAAAATTGCATCCCTTCAATGCTTATCCCCATATCCAAAGATATAATATCCTCGATAACCTTGAAAGAGATATCACACACATACACCATTTGTGAACATCCAAATTTGGACACTTAATTTATCCAAATTTATCACTTTTCATCTAAACATCCTCTTATCCGAGTTAATTAAGTAATATTACTATTATTTAATCAATATCTTTAATTCTGCCAAATCTCTAAGGTTTTTAATTAATAATTAAATACCTTACCCTCCTTAATCCTCTTTTCTTCAAATAAATTAAATAAATATTACATTTATTTAATTCCTCACATGTCATTTTCATCTAATCCTAATCCATTTCCTAATTTCTTCATTAGGGATGTCCACATGCCTAATCCTTGATTAGGATGTGTCACATCCTCCAACTTTTGCAAGTTGGCTTCTAATCCTTATTTATTCTTCTAATTATTGATTAATTAAGCCTAATCATTCTCCAAGGAATTTTTAATTCATTTTTTATTCTTCCTAGATTCCCCTCTTTTATATGTGAATTTTTAATTCACATTCCATCCTTCCAAGGCTTCTAGAACCTTGGACTTGTCACAATCTCCACATGTGACCAAGTCCCACCTTTTTGGAGCCCACCTTTTATCCTCTAGATTATCCTATGAATGTGAATTTTTAATTCACATTTATATCCCCAACCACCTTTCCTTTTCCCATGTAGATTTTTGAGGAATTCTAAAATTCCTCAAAACTCCCACTTGGGGACAAGAAATCCCTTTTTGTGGAAATCTCCTCACTCCCCAAGGTGCATGTCCTTTTCCACCTCATGTACCTTCTTGACAACTCATCTCCACCTCACATTCCCTTGTCCACTTCACCCTCCACATGTCAAGATGTGAGGGCTTGTGGGTTCTCAACCCACCATAGCCCTTCATCTTGACCTTGTTGGAGCAATCTTGACCCTTGAATTCTCTAGAGAATTCAAATTCTCCTATAAATACCCCCTCCTCAAGGGCATTTCCAACACTTTTGCATTTTGATAACTACATGTGTCCATTTGAATCCTCAAGCCTTTTCAATCATTTAGCTATCTTTGCTCATCATCTTGCATATTGAAGCTTGCATTTTAGACATTCAAACTATCATCTAAGGAGCACACAACCAATCCAAGCAAGGGCCAATCAAAGAGGTATCAACAACAAGGGAGGTAAAAATGTTTGTGTTTCATTTTATTTGCATTCCTTTTCGTTGAACCACTCTTTTGGCTAATCTTGAGGTGTCCTTGGTATTTTGTTATTCATGTTTCTTAGTTATTTTGCACATCTAGAGCAGTAGGAATTCCAAGGTATACACCATTATATTCTTTAAAGAATTGACACACTCATAAGATAACACAAAGTCACACCCACTAACAACTTCAAGGAAAGAGGTAAGGCCACCCCACTTTAGGATTTACTAGATGGTGGTGTTGCTACAAACCTTCTCATAAGATCAAGGCACAATATTTAGCATACCACTACCCATGGATCAATTTTCAGATCAACAAACTTATAATTTTTTAAAACTAGTCTCTACTTTTTCTTATATTCTTGATGAGTTGAATCATTCAAATGGAAGGTTTTGTAATATTTGACTATAGATATATCCACCCAAGATCTAGAGGCCCAATAGAAAGCACACAAACTCAAAATATCAATATGCAAATAAAATATATGTATTAAACAATATGTGAGAGACCCTTGGTTAAATAGGCCAAGGTGAGACATAGGAAACCATAATATTATGATATGCTTCTTAAGCTTATGATATGATATATAAAGTGATAATTCCCTAAAAATTTCCAAATTAAACTTAAGTGATAAGGTGTGAAAAGGATCCAACAAATAAACTAGCTAGGAAAATAACACTCTTCACGTTAACTCCCCACCTTAAGTACAACTTAGGTGAAAAAGAAAATATTCAAATATGCAAATATGGGTCTTGGCTACAAGTATTTATGAGGTACCCATGTACAAATGAATCTCTCACAAATAGAGAAAAAGAGAAAAAAAATGTATTGAAAACCTCATCTCCAAAAGAAAAAAATATGTCAAATTCTCTCTAAAAGATGTGAAGGACAAAAACCCATATGAGGAAAAATTCCCCTAATAAAAGACAATGAAGATCTATAAGGTCAGGTGACCACTCCTAAATGTAGAATCTCTAGCACTAATGGTGGATTCTCGACATGGAATGTTGAAGATGATCCAAGATTACCAAACAATATTCCTACCCTTCAGAAGAAACAAAATAAATGATGGATGTATGATAAATTCACATTCCTAAAGGAATATGAAGGAAGAAGTATAAAAGTCTAAATTTTTTTCAAATGTCATAATTTTTCGAAGTCCCAATCTTAACCGAGGAAGGTGACAATGTAGAACAATATGAAAATTGATGTAGAGAGCGTATCAAAGATGATGATGAGTCCTCCAAATGTTACTTTAAAAGGATACAAAATTGTGGAAAACACTAAGACAAATAATCAAGTACCATGTAAGATCCTAGTATAGTAGCCATGAATGTAGGATGATCACCATAGGTAAGAAAATTGGATTGATGAGAATCTAGTGCTATTATAGAAAATGTTAACATGAATGTTGATTGAGTTGAAACCATCAAATCATAAGTATCTAGAGAATTTATCACTATGGAAGCATATAGATATAGAGAAGGAACAAGAGGTTCTAAATTTACCCTCAAAACATTTAAATAATGTGATGTGACTTTTAGTGAGCTACAATAAAATAGGAGATGAATGCAATCAATATTGTCATCAACATAATGCATGTGGATTCAACAAAAAATAAGGTATGCCCTATAAGTAGTCATCCCAATGACCAAGAGATTAATAATCCAATGATTTAGTGTCCACAAAAGAAGTCTAAGAATAAAAAATTATAGAATCTACAAGTGTTTAAAGTGAAGATCCCTCAACCTTTGGATGCTAACTCAAAGATGTAGGGGGAGAAGCCATTGTAGGATTCATAGAAGTTCAAGAATCAATTAAATTTTCTAGAGGAGTAGAAAAAACATTTATGGACCTTTCATGTTTAATAATTTTTCAATCATTTATCACTTCTAATGCATCTTCATCATATGGATTATTATCACACATCTAGAGCAACTAAAAAATCCAAAAGAGGATCATCTGGGAATAGACAATTATTTGGATCTCAATACATTTCATAAATTTTAATCCAACAATCAAGAGAGGAATAAAAAACTAAGAGGATAATCATTATGTTGGTGTCTACTTTAAGATGAACAGTTCCAACAATATGCCAGGTCTTGAGGTACCATACTCAATTATGCCAATATTATGGTGGTGGAGGAACTAGTTTATAAAGATAGGGCAAGAGATTAACCCATCATAAATGATTCATCATACCATCTTTCTAGTCCTTATAGTTTTTGTTATCAATCAGATATGCACCCTGTGTTAAATTTGCAGTAAATTAACTATCTGTTGACACATAGAAACCTTCTTCAGATGTGGGTGATCTAAACGAAGAAGGAATCTCTAGAGTGAGCTGGTTCTCTGAATAATAATCCTATTCTAAATGATTTTCAAGGTAATAGGAAGTAGGATAAACTGAAATTAAAACTTATGAGTAACAAATGATTCACTAGAACTTATGAAAATTCAGACTTTATCTCTCACAACAATTTCTCTATCACAATAGCCCTCACAATCTCATTGGCACATGTTTTCATCAGTGATTTGCATGAAGATTTAAAAGTTCAACTAAATACAACATGCAACCTGAAACCATGTAATTATGAACAAAGATTCACAACAGCAAGACATATAAGAATTCAAATTTGAAACACAAAGATATCAGATTTCCATTACAAAACTGAGACAAGAAAAATGGGAAGAACTTTGTTGCTTTATTGAAGCTGAAGAGAGTGTATCTGTCTAAACTGAGTACAAAAATTTTACAAGCTCTCAGAATGTGTATCAAAGCAAGAAACAATAATCTGGACTAAGAAAAACTCTAAGTTTTAACTCAAGATATATCACTAAAACCCTAATCCGAGCTCAAGAAGAAAGCTCCAAGAAAAGCATCAAAAACTGCCCCAAAAAGAGTAACTGAAATGGAAAACTCTCACCCTTTGCATGTGCATGTTGAAAAGCACCTAAAAATAGGTCTGCTTTGCTTTAAAATTGAAAAAAATACCTTATCTCCTCTCCACACAGCTCAAATACGACCAAGGAAAAGTCAACACTTCTTTGCCTCTCCAACTGCTAAAAATAACAAGAAAGAAAAACAAATTATAAGATATTGTTTTATCTTCTGCTTTACAATGATTTGTAGTTTTATTCCTAAATTTGATTTATTTTTGCAATTAAAGATTTTGGAAATCTTTTGCAAAAATACAACTTCAATCTCCATTACAATTTTGATTTTTTTCATAAAAAATCATAAAACATTAGGCAATCTCCATCACTGTTTTAATTGATTTCTTTAAAATCAATTTGAAAACAAAAACCTAGGACATAAAAATTTATTCTCCAAGGCATAAATATTGTTCATCATTCCTATTTTAATTATTTTTCCTCAAAAATCAATTAAAAAACTAAGGCATTTAGTGATTGCTCTTTTTTACTAAGGCATAAGATTGACATTACACAAATCCCTAAAATCTTAAGCCATGAAATATTTTATCAAACAAGCCTAAGGACTTAGGCAAATAATAATGTGGAGACCTCCATAATGCTCGACCTAGGGCATGTATAAGACATCAAAGGATAAACTTAAGGCATTAATCTTAAATGAAAAGCCCATTTTCAAATTAGGGCATGAGGATAGACAAAACTTGAAACAAACCCTAAAATCACATCATTTTCATTTGGTGACTTTGGAGAAAAAGCTCTACTGAGAAAGAGTGTCGCCGTGAGTAGGGTTTTGACTTGGAGCCTCCATTCGAGCTCCTTCCTCTTCAAATCCTCACCATATTTGGCCTCCACTGCTCTTGGTAAGATTTGACTGCACTTCCATTTATTTCTTGGGTCCTTTTGATGAGAAAAATGGCCTCACAGGCCGTGGCTATAAATGTATCCTCCTAATGCCTTTGTATTTTTGTATTTTCCTTTCTTCCTAGCCGCCATGAGGGTGAGCTCGAGCTTTGCTTGGAAGCTCTGTGAGAGCTTGGCTGCCATCTTTTTCTCTTCTACAGGTGTGGCATGGTAAGCTTTATTGTTCTATATTTTTCTGTTGAAAACCAAAGCTTATAAAAGCTTGTCTCTACAAGAAATTATGATTGCTTTTAAAAGAAAAGCAGGCCATCACACAAGCCGCGCCATGTATACTTGATTCTAGAATTCTATAAAGAATTTCTTGCATTGTAATCATTGTTTGCTTCAAGTATCTTCAAATCTAATGGAAAAACTAGCTACCTTTCTGTGAGTTGACAAACATTTAAAGAGCAAAAACTCTCTCTAGGCTGCACCATATATATGCTTGATATGAACTTTTGAAACATTTTTGGGCTCGACCCATGATAGTATTTCATTCCTTTTGTATTTTCTAAGACAAACCTTCATGTGGGAAAATGGTATTTTGAAGAAAATTGTTTATTCCTACATTTTTGTTGAAAAACCCCACATGGGTTCACCGTGATATGAAGAAATCTATGTTTTAAAACCAAACCTCCATATGGGTATTTGGTAACTTGAAAGAAAAAAATTTATTTTCACTGGAGCTCGACTCATGATGATATTTTGTTTCGACTTTGATTTATGTCGAAACCCTTACATGGGTAAAAGGTATTTTGAAGAAATCTGCATTTTGAATTAAAATCCTCATATGGGCATTCTTTATTTTAGGTATAAACTGTATTTTAGTCAAAAACCCCATGTGGGTATTCTGAAACTTTGAAAGAAACACTTACTTTTGTTCTCTGTCAAAACCCTTAAATGGGTTTCCATGTTATTTCATGCATTCTGTTTACTACCAAAACCTCATGTAGGTTCATTGAAACAAGGAGAAAACTCTGCATTTTGAGATGAAAACTTTATATGGGTATTCGTAAAAAATGAAAATGAGAGAGTGTGATGGAGGTCGAACAGGGTTGAGAAATCAAGCAACAACTAAAAGAGTGCAAATAAACAACTTAAACAACCTACACTTCAAGATTAGCCTAAGTTGGAAACAAAACAAGACAAAGCCACAAAATGGAACTTTATACCTTGCGTTGAGTTGATCCTTTGGTTGGCCCTTCGATCTTTGACGTGTATGCTCCTTGGATGGCACAAGATGTGAGATGTGAGATGCAAATGATGCTTGGAAACATGAAAATAGCTAAGTGTTGGTTGAGAAACAAAACTGCAAGAGTTTGGCTAGCACAAATGATCTCCCAAAATGAGAGAAAAGAGGGGGTATTTATAGGATTTTTGGGAAATCCTAGGGGAAATGGACGGTTGAGATTGATCCACCAAATATCAAGATGTAGGGCTAAGGTGAGTTGAAACTCACAAGCCCTCACATCTTGACATGTGGCATGTGAGATAGCCCTAAAAGGTGAAGTGGACATGAGGTGGAAGGGGAAAAGGACATGACATGGAGAGGAACAAAGTACCTTGGGATTGGACAAGATCTCATAAGGGGTCCTTGTCCCCATGTGAGTGAGAGGACATGTGAGGAATTAAAAATTCCTCAAATATTCACATGGGGAGATGGGAAAGAATTTTAAATTCCAAAGGGTGCATTGGGGGATTAAAAGGTGAATTAAAAATTCACATGGGGAAGTGGAGTGCCTTGGATGAATAAAAAGGAATTAAAAATTCCTTGGGGGATGGGGAGAGTTGACTAAAGGGGTGATTAGGATTGTGCAAGTACTTGATTAGATTAATTAATGAAGATTAGAAGAGGGTTAAGGTGGCTAAGAGAGATTAGAGGCCAACTTGCAAAAGTTGGAGGATGTGTTCATCTATTAATCAGGATAGGCATGTGCACATCTAATGATGAGGATAGAAAATGGATTAAAGATAAGATAAAAATGATGGAGGATGTGACATGAAGGGAATTAAATAAATGGAATATTTATTTAATTCAATTGATGGAAGGAGGATTAAAGAGATAAGGTATTATTGATTAAATACCTTAGGGATTTGGAAAAATTAAAGATATTAATTAAATAATAGGAGTATTACTTAATTAACAAAATAAGGCGAAAGGGGATGAATTTGGATAAATTAGTGTCCAAATTTAGACATCTGAGAAGAGAAACCCCTCTGTGTTTTGAAATGAAAACCACATCTCAATTGTTCTTCTCTATTTGCAGCGAACAACATCCTTTCTTTACTTCTCATTGTGGTATGGAGGAAATTTTTTTATTTTCTAGAAGGTAATGAAGTACTTCTTAAATTCCATCCTGGGTGTTGTTTTCCTGAAACATACTCTTCCAAAATGGCTACAAGTCTTTCTTATGAGTGCTCTTTCAAAACTGAAACATATTATAAATGAATATTGTGTTTTTTCCTTACTTCAAAGTGGTGTTTTCCTTGGACACAACTCATTGTCTATCCTTCACATTTCTACATACGTAGATCCATCATGATGCTCATCATTGAAAATGCACTATATTTTAACACTGTTGTCTCACTTCTCGACTACATTCCTGTAGCGATGTACTCCCAATGCATCCATTCCATTTGTCTTTGAAAGAGCTGGGTACTCTACTTGACACCTTGTGAACCATGTATTTCTTTGCTCTACTTTCAACCAAGATGAATTTGGTTGTCTTCATTGTATCATCCGCTTCTCTTTATCAAACATACTTAATCAATGCACTTTGCACTTAAATAAGTTACTTCTTTCACCACTTAATAGATGATTGTACTATCAATGTGTACACCTGTACTGTCCATGCATTGATTAGATGATATCAATCTTCCTTATCTTGGCACTCTGTATGCATTTTTATGTTCTCATTAAGAAATGGTTGTTCCATGCACTTGTTCTCCTTTAAAGCATTAAGATTGATATATCAACTCCATTTAATGCAACACTTGCATTCAGTCATTATAGCTCCATGGTCTACATTCTCTCTTACAACCACCTAGCACTTTCAGTTGCCTGATGAAAGCACTTTCCTTCTAAACTTTCATACATTCTTTACCTTCCTCTGAGCAACTACAGTTGAAATGAACTTTGATCTTTCATGTACTTTTGATAATAGTGCTTTGAAGCTCCTCCAAATGCTTTAAGTTATCACTTCTTGATACTTTGTTGATGAGGCATTATGTATGCTTGTTCACTATCACATTATGAGCATGAAAACTTGCTATATCATAATAGAATGTTATGAAACAGCATGAATAAACATGAACAAAAACCGATGGTAGCAAAATGCAATTAATTTGGCAGTATTTAAAAGATGCATTTTAGTTTAATTGAATCCATTAAGTTCATTGTCCACTGGTAATTCTCATTTTGTTATTCAGACTTGATTGTTATGAATGAACAATGTACTTGATTGCTTTGATGACTGAAATTCTATTTTACTCCATCAGTTGAATAGCTCAGATGAGCACGATAATTGTACTTTTCTTTCCCATCCCACTTGTAAGTTTAAGAGGCAGCATGTCGAGCTCTACCCTTGTGGGACCCCATTTTACTCCACATGCTTTATGTCTTCATAATATGATTAGCTTTATGACTTTTCCTATACCTGCACAAGGAAACAAACAATGTTAGCATAAAAATAATGATGTGACATTCCATTTTTAGCTCTTGTTTATGCATTTTTCCTTTAGTTGATTCCATGCATTTCGAGGATTGAATTATATTTTTGTTGGTAGAGCATGTAGTATAACTCATATTCAGAGCTCTAACAAGACTTTCCCAATTTTTGCAAGTATACTTGGGATCGAAAGCAAGACAGAGCAAGCAACAGGCGTCTCAACCGAAGATCAAGAATCAGGAAATGATGGATATTTCTTCTGCTATTTTCTTCTTATTTCTTTTCACCTTCAATTGTAGAATTTATTTTCCGCAATGAACGGAATCAGCTAAAACCACGGCTTGTGTGGATCCTTTAGTTTATTCTTTCATTTCCATTCTGAAAGAAATGCATTGAAATGTAAAGTTGTACAATCATTTGTATTCTTGCAATCAAATGAAATTTGTAATGTGAATAGCATCATGAAATAAATGAAAGCAATTTGTTATGCTTAATCATTTGTATACTCAGTTCTATACTTCATTTGTTCTACAAAACATTGAGCAATACTTCTGAAACTCTTTTTTTTTTAAAACACTAGCACAACTAGTACTTGATGAAAGTGGTGCAAACAACACTTAATGCACATGCAACATGACTGTACCTCCGCTTTAAGATATAACAAATTAATCAGCTCCACCAATTGAGTTGTAGTGAAAATTGGTAACATTTTGGTGATTTCCACTGAATGCTTGCCAGCTAAGCATTAGATCAGTTGCCTTTTAAAACTTCATTGGGCGTGGAGTCAAATCTGCCCCTTCATGAAACTCAGAAATTTGAATAGCAACACTCCAAACAATGGAAAAACAAAAACAAACAATGCAGAAAGCAAACTAACAAGCCCTGATGGCCAACCAAAACATGCACAGCAGCGCTTAGGGAAAAGAAAACTATTGAAAAGAAATATGCGTGAAGCACTTATTTGCAGCAGTTTCCTCTTTTCAATTGAACAATTTAAGGATGATTTGATATACCCATGATATTCTCCTCAAAGTAGTAAGTAATAGACTATTCTAGGAAAAGAAAGAGCTACAAGAAAAATCCCAAATCACTCAATCATATAATCACCCAATAAAATATGATTTAAAACTTTATACTTAGTGTGATTATATTACATTATATAAACTACTTTATGTTTTTACAGAAGAGGGGTAGAGGTAATATAAGAAAGTTTATGTCCATGGCTGGAGGGTCATCATCCCAAATGGAGAAGCAATGCAGAGATCAATATGCTTAAGCCCTATGTCTACGAGGTACCCATTGACAAGAACATGAATAACATATTAGGTCTAAAACTATTTAATACAAGCAAAAATCCCTCACAGAAAGAAGGCTCAAGACTGGTATAGGTCCCTGACCTCCAATTCCATCCACTCTTGGGATGAACTTGGAGAAAAACTTTTTGACCGCTTCTCAAAGAAAGGGGACTGCTCATCCTTGTTACAGCAATTGATCACAATCAAGAGGGCCCCGCAAGAGGCCATGATCGACTTCAACACCATATTCCATAAAACCTGGTAGAGGATTCCTCTGACAGTCAAGCCTTTGACAGCTATGGAATTCATGTTCTATTTGAAAGCTTTCAATTTGGATGTTGCGGTCATGGTACAATCACTAGGAGGTGATACCTTGCCCAACGTATATGATTTGGCTATGCAAAATGTAATATAATGATCTGGTGATACCTTCAACCTAAAAAGACAATAGACTGGCCAATTAATTATAAATTCTCGTAGTATAATTCCATCTTTGAAATCCATGCATGAGAAATGTAATATTTGACCCAAAAAATATTGAAATTCAAAGCAACAAAGAAATATTTTGTGAACAAATTTCAGAAAAACCCAAACAACTCTAAGGTAGCATGGCCTACAAAAGGAGAAAATCCCCACCCATCCCCCCTCCCTCGAAGTTTTTTTTACGAACGCGCATCCATAGTAGATTGCAGAGAGCATTGACAGAGGCCATAGTGCAGATGGGGTAGCAGTGCCTCATTCTTCTAGAATTTTCCCATATTGCATTTCTCCAAGTAAACAAATCAAAAATAATCAAAAATAATAAATAATAAAAAACAAAGGCTATAGTGGAGATGTAGTAACTTGCCTCATTCTTCTAGATTTTGGTATGCTGCAACAAATAAAAATTTGAAGTACGATGAAATGGAAAAGCTAGATAAGACAGTTCAAAAAAATCATGCTGAAACACGAACCTAAAGTAGGAAAATGCAGAATCGCCTTCTGCTATTTACTAAACCCTAGCAAAGGAGATTTTTTCCAATGACACGAACCTAAACAATATCAATACAGGACAAAACCATAGCAAAGTAGAAACTTATTTAAATGACATGAATTCTTCTAGATTTTGGTATGCTGCAACAAATAAAAATTTGAAGTATGATGAAATGGAAAAGCTAGATAAGACTATTCAAAAAAATCTATGTTGAAACACGAACCTGAAGTAGGGAAATGCAGAAATTGCCTCCTGCTGCTTACGAAACCCTAGCAAAGGAGAATTTTTTTCCAATGACATGAACCCAAACAATCTCAGTACAGGACAAAACCCTAGCAAAGTAGAAAATTATTTACATGACATGAAACCAAATGAATGACCTGAAGCAAACTTATAGGAAGCCTTGGTCGTGACGAAGTAGCTCCTAGGTGGTGGCCAAGCAATTGCGTAGTGGGGTCAAGGTGCATGAGGTGTGTATGCAGAGGCGCGCCAATAGCAGTAAAAACTAGTGTTAACAAACATAGTTTTTTTTAACCTATTGGTGGTGACTTTCCTAGCAGCTATAGTTGCCCGACAAAACTTCCTGGCTAAATAAATTTCGGCATGAGACAACTTCCTGGCTGGAAGTTCATGCATAATATAGCCTATCGGCCAAAAAAGTATTGAGAAATGGGGGGTCACGTGGGCCACACCCCATGACCTAATCTATACAAGCCAATCCCTCTTAAGGGTTGCATTTAGAAGCAAAGGATCATGGCTTCTTAGAGGGGTTTACAACTTGTAGAGGTTACGACCCTAAAAAGGTGGGCCCACAATTTACAAGTGTTGACAATATTTTGAGGCAAGGTACTTGCTATAACTTGTGCAAGTACTTTTTTGAAAACTTTAAATTGTTTAGACTTTATGAAAACTATAATTTTTTTTGAAATTTTTTTAGAAAATTAAAATCAATCATACCTATGAAGTATTTTTTTTATGTAGAATATTCTATTCATACAATTGGTAGGGGTGAATTTTTTTGAGGGCTTTGGAGAAAGTGCTCCAAAATTGATGAGTTGATAGTCGATATTTAGGTTCGTGGGCCTCTCAGATGCAATTAAAAGGTCATATTTGATTCAAAATGATCCAAAAGAATGACCACCTTATAAATTTGGCAACTGCCTCCCAACTTCAAACCCTTACAAATCTAGTCTCTAATGTCAAACTGTGATGAAACAAAATAAAATCTAACTTTCTTGGGTACTTTAGGGGCAATGTTGAGCTCAAATACAACTAAAATACAAAGCCATAATAGAAAATCCTAGAATTTGATATTTCTATCACACCTTTTTGTTCTCCAGTTCATTCAAAGATGCAAGATAAGAGCATACTCAATGCTTCAAAATATATAGTGTTTTCAATTAAGATCTCCCAAAAGACTAACCATATGCATTGAATAAGCTTTGATACCTTGTAATATTTGGCTATGGAGATAGCCACCCAAGATCTAGAGGCCTAATGGAAATCACAAACATTTAAGAAATTTATATGAGAAAAATTAATTGTATTCCTATCAAAGAATGTAAATAGAATATATGCATTAAATAATATGTGAGAGGCCCTTGGTTATATAGGTTAGAGTGAGACATGGGACAACATTAAATTATAAAATATGTATTAATCTTATGATATGAGACATAAAGTGAAAATTCTATAAAAGTGTTCTAAGTATTTACTTAAGGATAAGGTGTGAAAAGGACCCAATAATGGAACCTATTAGGAAAATCACCTTTATAGTTTCTCAAAATTGCACCTCCTCTTACTTGTTCGAGGTTCCCTTTAGAGGAACCATTAAAGTTCACCTTGAACCAATCTAGATTTGGGAGACCAAATTATGTTTCTTCAATTTTCTAAATTTTGATGCTATTCATATTGTCTAAGCTTGATTTTATATTCCATCTTTCTGCAATTTCCTTCTTTATATCATCAGGTAGATTTTTGGGTTTTTGACCTTAGTTATATCCACACTCTCTTAGATTTTATGATATATTTTTTCTAGAAATAATTCATAAGGTCTAATTTTGTTCTTGAAAATCCTATTATTTCTCTCCTTTCAAATGCTCCAATAAACATGCAAAAGATATTACATCCATATTTCTCTAACAATAGAGTTGCCAAAAGGGGGGATCTAGCTAGCTACCAACATCTAATTATCCTTTAGATAAACCCATTGGGTTTTAAACCTATCCAAAAAAATTGACATTTTAAGAATAGGGGCATTCAATTAATAGATGATTTATGGACTCCTTTGTACAATTGCATAAAACAAAATTATTAGCAAGGGAAAGGCCTCTATTTTCAAGTTATCAATGACCAAAATTTTCTCTTGATAAGTGGCCCATCAAAAGAATTTGATTAGGAGATGAGATTATGGATTCAAATAATTCTCTAATAGAAATAAGGTATTTGATAATCATGAAGAGTGTTAAACTTATATCTTATTGAATAGTTACATGTAGGGTTCACTATCCACACCAATTCATCTTATCTACAAAAAAAGATTAAAACTATGGGAATTGATTTTGGTTTAATTAGGTATTGTAGAGTATCCAAATCCATGATTCCTAACATATTAATAGAGATCTTCCAAGATGTCTTGCATGTTATTGTTTGAATAGTCTAACATATATTCCAAATCTTTCATTCAACCCCTCTTTGATTTTGGGACATAGGTTTGGGGCTCAAGAGGCACATAAGAAATGCAAGGATCCTTCTAGGATTGGATGTTCTCCTCATTTCTCACACTCCATTTTATTCCCTTTCTTAGTAGTTGTTTAGATTTAATCAAGTTGTTCTAAATGGCTAAGCTAATTGGGAGGTTGGGCCTCGAGAGAAGAGAAATGCATTTATGAATGCATAATTATTTAGCATGATAATTCAAATCCACATATTTTAGACTTCATGAGTTTTCATCCAATTTTAGCTTTTAGATCCTTGTTCATATCTTTGATTTTGTGAAGTCCCTAACCTTTGAGGTCCTTTGGGGGGTACACTCTGTCCCAAGCCACTAATGAGAGTATTTGATCTTCCTTCATCTCTAACCACACAAATAGTCTTTGGATTTGTTTCACTTTTTTAGTCAAGAAGCAAGGAATATTTAATAAATAAAGTATGTAAATTGGGATGACCTAAATAGAAGTTTTCATAAGTTGTATTTTTCTAGCTTGACTTAAAAGGCAACCTTTCCAAGCTAATAACTTCTTTTGGTTTCTTTCAATTAAGCTATTCCAAATGCTATTGTGATTTTTTATTGAACTCAACAAAATTCAAAAGTAGGTTTCTTACATATAATTTATGTTGCAACGTAAGATGTTAAAAAATTTATAATGAAGAGTGTTACCACCCAATTGTGTAATTACTATTTACTATTACTATGTAGGGTAGAATGTGAATGTAATGTGAATTCAAAATAAATTGTGTGTGCACTTTGTTATCACTGCTTTACAAATGAATGTCATCTCATTTAATGTTATATGAAGGAATGCATTTATCTGATTGGATGAATATTGTATTGATATTCTAACTTTGGACATGTATTATGTATACTGCATATTTTGTGAACAGTTGATTGTGGTGTGCATGTGTTAGTGGTTGCAAGTATATGTTCAATTCCTCTAGGTGGAGGGGAACTATCACTTAGGAGAAGGTCTTGGTCAGGTAACTAGTAACGTAACCTATCTGAGCTTACACACACCACAGTAGAATAATTGAGTCAGGTTATTAAGTGGGAAGTTGGTAAGTCATCCCTAGTCAATATGTCTGCATTAGTAAGAGTCTTGTTTACTTTTGAGTGCATTATTGGGTGATGTTTATCTGTTTGAGCTTGAGAGTTCTTTCCTTGTTACTGTGCTTGTATTGATATGTGGAACATACGGGGAATATGTATATGCACACACATGCATGTCGATGATAGACTATATGCACGAAGGAATGCATACATGAGGGTACATCGGTAGATGTATCTATGCACACTCATGCATGAGTTGCTTATGTGCATGGAACTATTTGATTGTTCTCACGGCATGTATATGTATACGTATAGATATATTGCTCGTAGGCTCCTATCAATGCCATAGTAATTGTATGTGATTTGGTGTAGGAATTGAATGTGTATAAATAAATATACATATATATATAATGTGCATACATATATCCATATGTATATGTGTATCCATATACGTGTATGGTGGAAAATGGACATGCCCATACGAATGTTTCGATACATGTATGTACATACATATACATGTACATAGAGGCATATATATATGTATACACAACCGATAAATTAATATAACAATGTGATTGTTATCTTGATATATTCATTTGTATATCGATATATATACATGCTTTATTGACATATGATAAATATGGATATATACTAAAATACACATATATGCGTATATGTATATATATATATGTAAGTATATATATGAAAATATTATATATATGAATTTAAATGATATTTTCTTTGAGATCGACTATCTAAAGCAATGATTATCAACCGATTTATAATTAAATCAAAGACCGACTATGAGATAGTAATGACAATATTATTTAGCCGCATTATACTCTTGTTGTCTGTGAAAGAAGAGTTTATAATCTGTAAACATTGAGCATTCATTAAGTCGATGAATAATGATAGAATAATTTGACGCCTCTTTTGTGGAAGTCGTGGACTTAGTGAACTCTTTATACCATGTTTTTAAGTATCGAACAACATCTGTCAAAGCGTGTAAACTTTTCAATGACTTTTTCAAATTGATTTAATATATAAATTGACTCATACTATGACTTAGTCAATATAAGTATAGTGTTGCAAATTGGATGTTGACTATTTATGATAAGAAGTATATCGCGCCATCTCTGAGAATGAATAATGAGGATTTGGCACCACCTTTGAATCTTTATTCCTATAGATGTCCATTTTGAGATGCAAACCAAATTCTATCATGTGGGATTTGAATTGGTCTCCAATTGTTGTCATTTAACTAAGTTGATCTATAGTTTTTTAAGTTGAGTATGTGCTTATATGTTCGCCACCTTTTAGCTGAGATAGATGTGTTGTTGTGCATGCTTGCTGCTATCAGAACTCATACCTAAACTATAGGTTGAGTAGTTACCAGATTGTTGTATAAATAGAGGAGTAAATTGATTTGTTTGGACGCATTCTTCTATGCATTATTCCTTGAGCAAGTTTTTGCATTTTACTTAAATTTTTTTTTGCAATATTCTACCAAGAACAATGAGTGAGAGCCTTGAGTTTTAGAGAAGTTTATTATTATTTTGAGAGAAGTATTTTCCAACTTGTGAGATAGTGGTTATTGAGTCTATACTGAAGGATCGATACTAGGCTAGTGGTTGATTTGGAAGTGTTGTGACTACAACCCATTAATTGGAAAGCTTATCACAGGCATGAGAATATTCTTCCCTTTTTTGTATTAGTGTTGAATAATTTAATTCTTGAATGTTTAAACTAGTCATTTATAGTTACTTGCATATAGGGAAAAGTAATGTTTTCTTTGAAAGAAAAGTGGAAACAATTTACTCTATTTGTGTAATGTTTGTAATTACCCCATGATAGGAGAGATTTTTTGTCATAGGTATTGTTATTATACTAGATGTGATTAAACATGGGTAGAAGAGATTGTTTTTCATAGGTATTGTTATTATACTAGATATGATCAAACAAAGACAAGCTTAAGGAACACTCATAGCTAGATAATTAATTATGCTAGATGGCTAGTAGGTTACTCCTGGGAATTGTTATCCAGTGAAGGGAGGGAACTGGTAGGTTACTCCTAGGATTGTTATCTAGTGAAGGGAGGGAACTAGTAGGCTACTCCTGGGATTGTTATCCAGTGAAGGGAGGGAACTAGTACTTTGCTTAATGAGTTGTGTTACCTTAGGTTGTGTTAAAGAAATAGGTTATCCTGGGGAGTAGCTTTCCCATGGAGAGGGATTTCCTAAGCATAGATATAATGGCCTTAAGTCAAAACGAGCTTGCTATAGTGTAAGTGAATGTTAGACCTTCACTTGAAGTACTAAGTGAGAATAATTTGGCCAAAGTAGTGTGATTGCCCAAGGCTCCACTATCAATTCACCATGTCTATTTAAATGCATGAGGGGTACCTAGTGTAGGTTATAAATCCTAGTCATGTAGGGAACAACACTAAGCTCAAAATGGTATGTCATATGGGGTTACCCAGCCAAGACCTTCGTCAAAGGGTAGGGCCATCTATCATTGATAGATGTGTGTGGGACTACATATGAGTCAGTGGTTGGCAGAAAAACACTTGAGTGATGCTTCTCCTCCTCAGCAGGCAACAAAAGACCAAGGTTTTGAAAGGCGGATTCCTAGAACAACTATATCTTATGCTATGAAGCTCAAAGGAGCTATGTAAAAGCACAATCTTGTGTTACACTTTATAAAGGAATCAACCAACAACAACAAAAAATTTAAACTTTGACCACATAAAAGTGGTTTTTATGTTTTGAATTTCAAAACGATGTAAACTAATGAAATGTAGAACTTTTGATGAAGTTTATTCCTGTAATTTTTTAGATCTTTTTAAAAATTATTTTCATTACTTTTTTATCAATTTAAGAACATATTTGAAATGTTGAAAATTTCAAAAAAAGTGACTTCACAGGCCGTCAAGAAATAAATTGAAAAAAACTTCATTTCTTCTAATTTTTTTCTCCAAATAAGTAACTTCAATATCTTGTGCATGGAAAAAAAAATCAAATTTTGATGTATATTTTTCTTGTAATAACGTTTTAAAGTCAAACTTGTCAGAATTCGATAGTTTGCACGGGCTGTCAACTATTGTCTATATTTACACCGAGAGGCGTTCTACAGTTACAGTAGGGGTGGAAAATACCTGAGTACATAAAAAAGAAAGGAAAACGTAACTGATGGAAGTGTTGGAAGATGAAGAGACATGGAGGTAACTAGCGTGGGTGATATGAGGAGTGAGTAACTGAAATGTACAAGAATAGAGTGAAGTTAAGCGATAGGGGAGGGTAGTGGGAGAGTCGTACGATCTATTAAAAGGAATAGCCAAGTCCATTCAATGTCCAATATGAATTTGTATTTCGTATTTTGTTGTACTTAGCTCCGCTCCTACAATTCCTCTACCACAACCTTTAGCTTTTGAATTTTTATTAGGCTCCAAGCGAAGTTGTAGAGGCTAAGAGCTTGAAGGTGTAGAAGAGGGTGTATTGAATTTGTTCAACAATAAGTACATGTGAATAGCTGAGTCAAGGTAAGGGCCATAAGAGTCTTGATTGCTGCTTGGGGCAACATATATTTGTTGAATGCCATTGTTATGATTGTTGATAATAGTGCAGTTTGATTGCTGCTTGGGGCAACAAATGTTTGTTGAGTGCCATTATTGTTGAATCTCTTTGTTCTTGGGCAGTGCATTGGCCCTCTACTTGAATCTGCACTACCCCAACAGCCAGCTCTATTGTGTCTCATCTAGCCGCCTCGACAATGCCCTAGTGTCCACTTTTGTTTTGCTCTGATAGACATCTGTATCAGTGTTCCCATGGGTCTCGAATGCTCCTCCCCATTGATCTCTTCCATACATTTTTGGTATTCTTTGTTGCTATGTAATGGATAAATTTTATTTAAATGAGGATAGAATAGAAGCTTTTGAGGTTTCTTAGATATGCCATTTTTTGATGTTTCAAGCTTTTGTGTGCATGGATGCCCAGATTCTATGGACAGAGGTAGTTTTAGCATTAGAGTATTTGCACGAGCAAGGAACATTATACAATATACAAAGATCTAAAGCCGGAGATCATATTGGTGCAAGAGAGTGGGCACATAATGCTCACTAATTTTGATAAATCCTTGTATCTCATATTTGATGATGGTGAATATATTGAATGGAGGTCTTGTTTGTTTGTGGGTATAGAGGAGTAAATTGCACTAGAGGTCTTGTGGGAGAAATTCCACTCCTACGCAATACAAAACTTCATTCTCATTTCAAATATGAAGGATAGATATTTAGAACTAGTGTGGCATGACTTAGGCCATGAATGTGTTTAGAAATAAACTTTTTTTCTTTGCTGTTTGTTTTTAATTCTATCATTTGGGTGACGTTTTTAGTTGAATTCTGCCAATTCTATTAATAGACTTTGCAAAAATCATGATTGGTATAAAACAATTGCATGGTAATTTTGAGTAACAAACATTAAGCCAGGGACTTTTAATGAAGCATACATTTTTAGAAATTTAGAAATCCTGAATTTTCCATTTTGAAAGTTGGATCATAATTAAAGTACAATGGTATGTTGCTCTGAATTTGAAAGGTGGTTGTTGAATGTATTTCTAGTTAATTTTATCAAATTAATCTTTGATCTATGTTTAATCTTTAAATGTTCATCAATCTTTAGCATTTAAGATCAAAGTAATTCCAGATTCAAATACTTGAATAAGTTTAATCTAATCACAAATAGCAATCATCTACTTGACTTCCATTAAGGTGATTGAGGTGGCTTAGTAAAAATTTTGGATATAAGCTGACATACAAAAAATCATTCCTAATGAGTGATATGATAAAATGATGAGAGTAAAGAAGAATAGTATTGTGTAGTATATTGTGATTGCAAGTATAGGTAATAAAAATAGATAGTTCAATATATTATTTTTTATTTAAAAGTTTGTGAAGTTTATTTAATGGAGAATATATATTTCAATTTATTAGTTTTTTAAGTTCATTTAGTGTGATTAAGTTTTATTCATAGAGTACCAAGCTTATGATACATACACAGTAAGATCATAATTTTGAAGATTAAATCTATAGTTTTTAAAGTTCAAATTATAGTCACTACATCAATAGAATCAATGTTTGAAATTGTATGCTCTTATTATGAATAAGATGAAAGCCATATACATGTAAATCTTCAATAAGTGCATTCTAATACTTGAATAAATAAATAAGTGAAATAGTTAGGATTTTTAGAATTTAAAAGATTAAGTATAAAATAAATATTCTAAATTTACTATTGTATATAAAAGTAGGTTTCTTAACTATAGTATAAGTTAGAGTTTCTAAATTAGTATAAGTTACATTTTCTAATATTTAAAAAAGTAAGTATAAAAGAAATATTCTAAATTTATTAGTAATAATTAAAAATATATTCTCTAATATTTGCAAACATAATTTACAATCATTTTAATTATAGTTCATAAATCTAATCAAAGAATAGAATATTATTATAATATTATAAAAATCAATATCATAGTTGGTATAAAAAAAATTATAATAAGTGAAATAGGTAAAGTTTCTAAAATCTTAAAAGTGAAACAGTTAGAGTTTCTAATATTATAAAAATCAAAGCAAAATTATAATAAGTGAAATAGCTAAAGTTTCTAAAATTTAAAAAAGCAAGTATACAGTAATATTTTATTATAAAAAATTTATAATAAGAGAAATAGGTAAAGTTTCTAAAATTATAAAAAGTGAAACAGTTAGAATTTCTAATATTATATAAATCAAAACAAAATTATAATAAGTGAAATTGCTAAAGTTTCTAAAATTTAAAAAATCAAGTATAAAATAATATTTTATTATAAAAATCAACATCATAGTTGATATAAAAAAAATTATAAATAGTGAAATAAGTAAAGTTAAAGTTTCTAATATTATAAAAATCAAAGCAAGTGAAATGGCTAGAGTTTCTAAAATTTAAAAAATTAAGTATAAAAGAATATTCTAAATTTACTATTTCATATAAAAGTAAGCTTCTATTTTTAAAGCAAAATATAGTTGATGATTTTGTATAAATTTATTTAAGTAATCTTTTTCAATAAAAATAATTATTATTTATAAAGATAATAAATTAAGAAAAAATGTTAAATCACTACACATAAAAAAAAAAATCTAGAATTTAGAAAGTTAAGTATGAAAGAGCTTTACTAAATTTAATATTGCATATAAAAGTAAGTTTCTAAATTAAAATATCATAAATTTATTATTACACATAAAAATATTAGGTTCAAGTAGGGTTAGGTTTAATATTAGGTTAGGGTAAAGTTTCAACTAGATTTACTCTTGGATTTCTATTAGGTTTAGAGTTAGGGCTAGGGTTTACATTCAATTGGTATTAGAGTTAGATTTATATTTCTATTAGGGTTAGGGTTACAAGTTAAGATTAGGATTCAGGATGGTTTTAGGGTTAGGTTTAGGGTTGTGGATTAATTGGTGTTAGGGTTTATGGTTACAATAAGAGTTAACATTCAATTAAGATCTAATTAAGGTTACATTTAGGGTTTATATTCAATTAGGATTATGGTTCAACAAGGTTAGGATTAGAATTTAATTATAGTTAGGGTTCAATTATGGTTAGGGTTAAAGTGTTTTAAAATCATTTTTTTGTATGCCATCAAGGGTCAAAAATAAAAACAAAACAAAAGTGGTAAATTAGAACTAGATATAATTAGGATTGGATTTGAGGTTTTCGCTAGGATTAGGGTTATGCTTGGGGTTAGGTTAAGTGATGGGGTTAGGATTACGATTATGATTAGGGTTAGGGTTAGGGTTAGGATTTGGGTTGGGGTTTGTGTTAGGATATCTCAAGGTTATGGTAAGAGTTATTGATTGGGGTTAGCGTTAGGATTAATATTTAGGGTTAGCCTTCTAATATTAAAATAATGCTTGGGCTTAAGTTTTAGGGTTCAAATAAGATTAGATTTAGGGTGTTTAGGGTTTAGGGTTCAATGTTAAGTTAACGTATAAAGGTTCAAATAGGGTTAGATTTTAATTAGGGTTAGGGTAAGTTTCAATCGGAAATATAGTTAGAATTAAGGTTCCCCACTAGAATTAGGGTTAGTGTTACATTTAGAATTATTAGTAAAGTTAGAATTAAATGGTTAGGGTTATAACTATAATTAGGTTTAGGATTACGGTTAGGGTTAGGGTTATGGTTATGATTAGGGTTAGGGTTATCATCACAAATGTGTTTATCATCATGAATAAGGATTATGGTTAGGGTTAGGGTTAGGGTTAGGGTTATTATTATGGTTAGGATTAGGGTTATCATCATGAATAGGATTAGTGTTAAGGTTAGGTTTATCATTACGAATAGGATCAGGGTTAGGGTTATCATCACTAATAGGTTTATCATCATGAATAAGGATTACGATTAGGATTAGGGTTATGGTTATGGTTATGGTTATCATCACTAATAGGTTTATCATCACGAATAGGGATCACTATTTTAATCCTAACCCTAACCTAATTAAACCCTAATCCCTAATCCTAACCTAATTAAACCATAATCCTTATGGTTATCCTGATCCTAATCCTAACCCTAACCCTAATCCTAACCTAATTAAACCCTAACCCTAATCCTAGCCCTAACCCCAACCCTAAACCTAATCCTAATCCTAACCTAATTAAACCCTAACCCAAATCCTAACCCTAACCTAATTAAACCCCCACCCTAATCCTAACCTAATTAAACCCTAATCCTAACCCTAACCCTAACCCTAACCCTAATCATAATCCTAACCCTAACCCTAACCGTAATCTTAACCCTAAACCTAACCCTAATCGTAACCCTAAACCTAATCTTAATCCTAACCTAATTAAACCCTAACCCTATTCCTAATCCTAACACTAATCCTAACCCTAACCCTTATCCTAATCCTAAAGCTAACCCTAACCCTCATCCTAACCCTAACCCTAACCTAATTAAACCCTAACTCTAATCATAACCCTAACCCTAAACCTAATCCCAATCCTAACCTAATTAAACCCTAACCCTAATCCTAACCCTAACCCTATTCGTAATCCTAACAATAATCCTAATCCTAATTAATAAACCTA
>VDFB02263365.1:0-21025 GCA_007258455.2 Sequoia sempervirens
TAGTGAGGAGGGATTATTAACTTGGTCTACTCTAGGTGAGGCCATAAATGTGGGACCTCATCCTTGGCATTAACACATAACACCAACATGAATTTTCCAAACTTGTGAGCACAATAGCCCAACAAGGGCAAAGAGGGTGTGTGCTTGTGAGCACACTAGCCTAGCAAGGGCTTGGAACTCTATTTGGAGCACTAAGTCACATGGCATAAATGTCAACAACATCAATGTTGAGGTTCAAATCTATGAGAACATTGGATCAGCGAGGGCACAAGGCCCATGATCATAATAACCAAACAAGGATTTGAACCTTGGTGGCCACAACGCCACCACCACCACTTAACCATTGCACTATGGGATTAACCCTGTTTACCTATTATATTTGTGACACCTAATTTTTCAATGTATGATGAAAGAGGTAACCCATTATCTCACATTTATTCCTTTTATTGAAACATGTTTAGACCACAATTGTTATAAGCATTTGCTAAATTATTTTTATGAAGCTTGAAATGTTATGCACTTAGCTTTATTATTTATCTCACACTTCATTTATTTCCTTTGGAGATTTAGCCAATGCATTTGCTAATCATTTCCAATATAATATTGAGACTAAAGTAACAATTTTTCAATTTACACAATAGAAACAATAAATGAATAAGGTCTAATCAATGATTAGATGTGAGGATTTAAAACTATGCTAACTAAAATAAATTTCAAACTACTACATAGGGAGCTCTAACAATTGTTTATCAATAGTATCTTACCCACCATCAAAGAAATAGTGATTGTGATCTATATCTATTGTGAAAAATGTTGAAATGATGGATGCACAATGTCCCTAAAGTTGCAGCCTTCAAGAGGACCTCCAAGAAGAAATTCAACCACACAGAAAGTGTTGCAACTAAGGGCATGCAAATAGAGATTGCAATTGATCTAGAATATGAGATGATTACAAATGTACAAATTCCCTGAATATATAGGCATGAGAGAGATGCAAGATGCAATATGATGTTGCCATGTGTCATGATCTAACAACATGTGACAACATGTGAACCCTACCTAGAAAATAATAAAAGATTGAGATAAGTTCTAGAAGGACAACCCATCTTCTAGAAGGAATATTATCCCTACAAACATGGAAGGGAGAATTACCCCATTATTAATGATTTATCTAAAAATGCAACCTAGGACTTAATTAATTAAATGCAAGACCTAAGTTAACTTATGCTAGTGTAATAAATAATTAATTAATTACACTAAAATAAATTTCAAACTACTGGATAGGGAGCTCTAACAATTGTTTATCAATAGTATCTTACCTATCATCAAAGAAATAGTGATTGTGATCTATATCTATTGTGAAAAATACTTGTCATCTACTATAGCTTATCTAGTACTTCTCACTCCCATGGGTTGCAATCAAAATCGAACTTCGAAAATAAGAGAAATAAGAGTGGATTCACTAATGTCAATTCCATCAATGTCATAATTAAAAAAATATTCAAATAAATTTTTCTATTAGAAGCTTTTCAATTTATGGCATAGATTGTAGAATTATCATGTCTTTGATAAAATTATGTGACCTTTAGTACTTCATATTACTTGTTATAGTACCCTACCAAGTTTGAAAAGTGGAGGAAAAAGATGTGCCTATGAAACATTTAGAAGCTTGTATTGGTCAAGCCCCTAGGAAACATGTTTTAGCTTGAAATATTGAAAGTGTTCAAGGTGTGTGGCCCTAAGAAGCTAGTGCGACAATGGAGTTGGTGTGTGTATTAACCATAGGCAATCTCCTAAGTGGTCTATAAGAAGAAAAGTTTGTGTAGGTGCTAGTCAATCGTTTACACTTTTAGTAGCCTATTTAAATAAGCATACTTGGGGCAAATATGACTATTAGCCACAAATTGAAGCTACGCTTTTAGAGAGAAAACTAAAAGTTTAGATGCGAGAAAGTGTGCTTGAATACATGACAACACACATGTGAACAAAAATAAAATAAAGATTTCATCATTTTCAACTAAAAAATTAATTTAGAAATATTCTATACTTATTGTAAACAACTACTATACCAAACATAAAATACCTTTTTTTATTTCTACATTAAAAAAAAAATGAATAAATGTAATGCAAAATAGTCCATTGTATTGGAAGTTTGATTTTTAAAAATACTCGCCCAAAATGGGGTCCTTTAAAAATGTGTAGGTAGTGAAGTTAACGTAGAAATGTCAGTAGAAAACGTTTGCACCTAAACACAACTACCTCTTTTGTCATTTAGCGAATTTTCATAATCATAACATAACAAGTGATGACACGTGGAATAATTTAAGTAAGGAGATTACATTCTCTCACCTTAAGCAGGGCCCACCAATGGAATAATGTGCATTAGGGCCCACCAATGGAATCATTTAGGTAAGGAGATTACATTCTCTCACTTTTTAAGATACGTGGTTAGAACAATGGATGAGAAATAGACTTTTTTTTTTGGGGGCAAAAGAATATTGCAATTTTGATTTGAAGAAGAAAATAACACAAATAAATTAGGACAATCTAATAATTAACACAAGCAAACAATTGATTTTAGTTGAAAGAGTTGAGATGGTAACAATATTAATTTTGGTTTTCAAAATAATAAGAGGGATTAAAAATTTAGTTTTGAAAGTAAAGAGGGACATTTTGTTGTAGATTGTTTTTGTGATAAAAATATCTATTTAGGATTAAATATGTGATGAGTAAGCTATGTTATAGGGTTGATTTTATTTTTCTTTGGTCGAGGTTGAATATGGGTTCATGATACTGATCCCTATGCTAGTGAAAATGAACATCTCTTATAGATTTGATCTATACCTACATAAATAATCTTCACCTTTTTATTTGCTTGGAATCTATTCACCTTGCCTTCTAGAATATGAATTTACAAAATAGGTGATGTTGACAAACACTTTTAAAAGTTAGCTAGGTAAGGATCTCTTTTGGTTAAAATTGTGGAGTTTTCTTTAGTGGTTTGATAACAATAATTGAGGACAATAATTAATCATGTAGGTCACCCTTGTATTACATTAAATGTAGATGATGATGTAAGTTGTTGATATAGTTTTCTTATGCGGATTGCCTAGATATGACTTGTGGATTTCCTTGATGGATAAAATGAGAGTAGATTTTGTCCTTTTATACAACACCCTAGCACACAAGATAATACATTTCACACTTGATTTTGCAAATAATAGCTAGTAGGGAAGGAGTTGGCTTGGACCTAGGTTTAAATTCGAATTTGAAAATTGGGTCATTTCTATGTTGTAGATTTGATGATTTGATGTAAGCCTACGAGACAATCCATAACCTAAGTGATGAGAATCACCTAAATAGTATTATGAATTATAGAATGGACAATAAGACTTGGAAAACAAGGTGCAAAAAGCCACAACACATTTAGAAAGAGAGGAATCAGTAGAAATTATACTGCTATTCAATAATAAAATAGGGATAAACAAATAAACTTGTATTATAAAGAAGGCCAAGAATGAGAATTCTCATTATCAAAAGGGATGAGACATCTTGTTTATTTTTGTAAACTACATAAAATATTGTTTTAAATATGTTGATCGTGCTAATATGTGGAAGTTAGGTTAGAGTATTAGATTCCTCATGCTACCAAGTTGGATGTGTGGATAGGTAACCCTCTATTGGTTCACCTACACTAGGTGTATAGTGCAATTATTTAAAAGGGAGTCCAATAGTTAATACCTATGTCTCTTTTGACATGTGTCTAATGTACATGGTCACATGGTATGTGTGGATAAGATGCTACTAATTGTTAAACCCATATGGTTTATATTACATGTAGTGTGTGATGCCACCATATAACAAATGTTTGTGATGCCAAGTGTTAGACTTGTATGAAGCCATTCCTTATGGCATAGAGCTTACCAAATGAAATGCTTCATTTAGAATCATAACATGTGGATGTTGATGTTCCTTGTGTCGCATGTATATGTAGGGTATACTTAATAAATTACCTTTTGAAAATTCATACAAATCCTAGTGAATCCACTATAAATAAGAATAATAACTTATATAATTCGTTTTTATATTAGCATTAAAATTTTAGAGTGCATGGTTATATTTTCACCCAGTCCCATTTTTTTTGCAATTTAGAGACTATATTTCCTAATAATATAAAAAAATAATGATGAGCCATGTAAATTTCTTAGCAATATATATATATATAAAGAAAAAATGTTGAAATCATGTTTAATATATTTTTGCTTTTATAAAAATGGCGAGCGGCAACAAATGAGTAGGGTTTCTGAGGCACGGGATCCGGCTTACAAAGGCAGTGGAACCAGCACGGTGGCCGCTTAATAGGAGGCGAAATGGAATCTTTAGAATTCCAAGGGTTGGAAAAACCAGTTTGGCAGTCCTGAACTCGGATTTCAGGGTTGGGCGTCGTTACAATGATGGTCGGAGTCAGGGGTTTCAACCTAAACAAGGGGAGAAGTTCAGGTCATGGAATTTAGCGAAAAAGGTGGACTTCAGAAGGGTGGAAAGAAAATTTTGGAGACCGAAGGCCAAACCGGACATAGTGGGCTCGAGTCAGGTATCTCCAAAAATTTTGTTACGACTTTATCCTCTCTGCTCTTAGATAATAATGAATGGAGTGATACGGTTAGGTTTCTAAAAGCAAAAGCCTTTTTTATGAAATGGGGGGGGAAATGGCCGGCTTATGCAAAAATAAGGGCTTGGTGTGACCAAACCTGGGGGAAAGAATGTGAACTGAAAACCTTGGAGAATGGCTTTTATTTGGTGATTTGTAAGTCAGCGCAAGATAAAGACTGGATCATCGAAAGTGGCCCTTTTGAAATGGATGGTTTAGGGTTTCTAATTAAAGACTGGACCTTGAACTTTAACCCTAATGAGACTTTCCTAGCGGAAATCCCCGTATGGATAAAACTGAAAAACCTCCCTCATGAATATTGGGACCTGGAAACTTTGAGAAGGATAGGTAACAGGTTAGGTAGTTTTGTAAAATATGAGGAGTCGGTGGATAGATCTGACTTTAGTATCTACCCTAAGATTTGTGTTATGAGACAAGGGATCCATACTCTTCCTAAAACTATTGAGCTACACACAGGAGAAGGTATTTGGCGTCAGAAGTTAGAAGTGGTGGAAAACCCTTTTGAATGTTTGAGTTGTGTTGGAAAGTCTGTCTCCAACAATGGTTGCATTTTAAAAGATAAAGGAAAAGATCTTGTTCAAAATTCCTTGTCGGAGGAAATTATTAAGCTTTCAGAGGTTAGGGTTTTGGAAAGTGATGACTCTCTGCAAGGGATGTGGGGGGATGTATGGAGCTGTTATGTTTCAAAAGCTGCCGAAAGCCAGAGTTTTTTGAAAGTTGAAGTAGATGCCATTTTTTCGGGAGCCAATATTGAGATTTCATTGGGCTCTTATGATAACTCCCTATCGGAGGGTAGCTCTACAAGGCCAGAAACGGGACCTGCGGAAGGTTCTACTATGGATGTGGCTCTAGGGATGGAGGTAGGTTTGGAGGAAATCAGAAGCGAAAATGGTTTTATGCCAAGGCCTGAGGCAACATTACTTGACAATGGTTCACCCGTTTTAGGGCATGTGGATTTTAAGATTTGTGGTTCGGCCAATGCAACTATGGGAACCAACAGTTTTTCAGAGTCTAGGCAGGAGGAGGAATTTCCTTTGGAAGTACGGAAGGAACAGTATATTGGGTTGCACCCAGTAGAGGATTTAGTCTTGGCAAATCATATCCAGGCGGACTCTAAAGTCTTAGCTGGTGATGATTCGTTGTTGAAGGATCAGTGCAATGAGGTGGATGATAAAGATTTCAAGGATATCCCAATCTCTCCTATAAGAAATCTAGAGAAAGCTTTTGAAGGAGTCTGTGACAGCGGTGGAAATCTGGAGGATTCATCGTCGGCATCTGATTTAGAGGAGGAAGGAGGTGATGGGGATTTGTTGGGTCTGCAGGACACAATTGACATAGTAGAGAAAAGAACCATTGTACAAACTGTAGCACATAATAATAAGGTGAAAGTTGGGGAAAAGAGGAGGAGAGGTCCTAAAACCAACAAAATGCGACTGGAATTGGCAGGTAATGCTGCGGGTCAAAGCAAATTAAGGTCAGGGAAAGGCTATGCCTTCCCCCGACAGCCATGAAAATTTTATCTTGGAATGTCAGGGGCTGCAACGCCCCTGACAAGATCCGTTTGATCAAAAGGAGTCTTGATCAAACGAGGCCGGCCTTGCTGTTGTTACAAGAAACAAAGGTTAAAAATTCAGATGTTGCTCTTTTTTCAAGATGGTTTGCTCATTGGAATTGCGCCCTTGTTGGGGCTGAAGGTGCGTCGGGTGGCCTGGGCGTTCTATGGAATGCTGGCGTAGTTGATGTTCAGGTTGTGAGCCAGGATTTAAATTGGCAATGGCTCAAGGTGGAATCCAGGCAATTAAGAAACTCCTTTTTTATTCTTAATATTTATGGTCCTAATAGTGCTGCTCTGAAGAAGGTTTTATGGCAGGACCTTTCTTTGCTTTTATCGGCAAATAGTGGCAGCAGGTTCATCCTGGGTGGTGACTTTAATGCAATTCTGTGCCCGTCTGATAAACTAGGGGGTGTGTGCTGGGCGGGACAGAGTCAACAGGATTTTAGTGATTTTGTTTTAAACAATGGGTTGGTTGAAGTCCAGTTTAAGCGTGGTGTTTATACTTGGACAAACAGAAGGAAAGGCTTCTTAAACATTGCAGAAAAATTGGATAGGTTTTTTCTGTATGGGGATTGGGCTTCTGTAAATTGGGCGAATGTGGCGGAAGTTCTTCCTTTCTCAGGCTCGGATCATTACCCGATTTGCCTTAGGTTTCAGGAGGACTCAACCCCGGATAGATGCCCGTTCAAGTTTGAATCTATGTGGTTCAGGGATGCTAATTTCAAAGATTTGGTTAAGGACTGGTGGGTGAATGCTCCAAGGTGGTTCGGCTGTAAAGCTTTTATCTTTTTTAAAAAATTGCAATATGTCAAAGAGTGTATAAAAGTTTGGAACCGTGTGTCTTTTAAAAACATTTTTAATGAGAAGCTGTTGTTTGAGGAAAAGCTTAGGGATCTGCATGCTAAGGTAAGCGAAGAAGGAATGAGGGAGATTGATTTCGACTTGGAGAAGAAGTTGAACAAAGAATATTCTGAAGTCCTTGCGCGTGAAGAAATTTTCTGGCGTCAGAAATCTAGGGAAACTTGGCTGAAAGATGGAGATAGGAACTCCAAATTCTTCCACAATTCGGTTAAGGTGCGTAGATCGTTCAATAAGGTTTGGTCAATAAAGAATGGTCTGGGGGAAACTCTTACGGATGAGGATCAAATTAACTCAGAGGCAGTCAGGTTTTTCTCAGAGGGTTCTAACTCAAATGTTTTTGACTCTGGTTCAGTGTCTAATCTGTTGGATTTTATTCCCTGCTGTATCTCTGATTCACAAAATGAGATGTTGATGGCGGAGGTCTCTTTAAAGGAAGTGAAAAAGGCGTTGTTTGGCCTAGGGGGGGACAAGGCCCCTGGACCAGACGGGTTCCCAGCTAGTTTCTTTCAAAGATTCTGGGAGCTTTTAGGTAATGATATTAGGGAGGTGGTTGAAGAATCCAGGAAAAATGGAGTAGTCCTTAAGGAGTTAAATAACACTTTCATTGCTTTAGTCCCAAAAAAATATGAGGTTAACACCTTCGAGGACTTTCGCCCTATATCTTTATGCAATACGATGTATAAAGTTATTGCAAAGGTAATTGCTAATAGGTTAAAGTTGGTGCTTAAATCTGTAATTTCTGTTGAACAGAGTGGCTTCTCTCCGAACCGGTCAATCTTTGAAGGGATTATTGTAGCTCATGAAGCAATACATACAATTCGCAAGGCAAAAATAGAGAAGATGCTGGTCAAGTTGGATATAAGGAGAGCCTATGATGAGGTTGATAGGGGTTTTTTGCTGAAAGTTCTGGAAAAATTTGGTTTTGGGGTGACGTGGCGAGAGTGGGTGAAAAGCTGTATTAGTACACCGTGGTTTTTGGTGTTGGTAAATGGTAGCCCACAGGGATTCTTTGGATCTAGTAAGGGACTAAGGCAAGGTGATCCAATGTCACCTTTTCTTTTCATCATTCTGGCAGAGGTTTTGAGCAGATTGATCTCTCAAAAGCGGTGTGAGGGTCTTTGGAAAGGAATTAAAGTGGCAGAAGGGGTCGAAGCTATCTCACATTTGCAGTTTGCTGATGACACTTTCTTATTGGGGGATGCCACTTTGAGAGAAGCCAGGGTGATGAAGAAATCACTCGATGAGTATGGTTTGGCTTCGGGTCAGTGCATTAACTGGAAAAAATCTGAAATTTTCTTTTTTAACACCCCTCTCCAATGCCAAATTGACATCAGTCGTGTTCTTGCTATGAAGATTGGTTTGTTGCCAAGTAAATATTTAGGTATTCCTTTGTTTGGAGGGGGGAATAAATCTTGTTTTTGGAAGGACCTTGTGGACTCTTGTTTGAAGCGGATGGAAGGCTGGAAGAGTAAGTGGCTTACATTTACTGGGAGAATTCTTTTGTTAAAATCGGTGATCTCTGCCATTCCAATTTATTCCATGATGTGCCTGAAAATCCCAAAGAAGATTCTGAATTCTATTGAGCAGCGTATGAGAATTTTTTTTTGGAATGGGGCTAATGAAGATGATAAAATCCCACTGTTGGCCTGGGATAAGATTTGCAGGGCCAAGGTTAATGGTGGTGCTGGTCTGAGGAACTGGCAGTTACTTAATGAGGCTCTTGGGGCGAAGCTTGTTTGGAACCTTTATGCAAATCCTGATCTTTTATGGGTTAAAATTCTTAAGGCTAAATATCTAGATTCTAATGAGAATCATAGAATATTCACAATTCGAAATCCTCCTACAGGCTCGGCGATCTGGAATTTTATTGTGTCTTGTAGACCTGTGATTCTAAATCATCTTACGTGGCAGATTGGTAATGGTGAAAAAGCTAACTTCTAGGAGGATTCATGGGAAGGTTTACCAAATATTGGTGAAGGGCCGGATCTTGTTGCTCTTAGACAACACTTTTCCCAAAAATGGGGTTTGAAGGTTAAAGACTATTTGACTTTAAAGCAGGGACCGTTGGGTAATGAATGGGTGTGGAAGGATGTAGAGGGGGATGGTCTTTCTGAGGAGAAAATCCAAACTATGCAAAGGTTGTTTCAAGAAAGGAAGGTCTTCATCTCAGGGGGTGATGATAAATTGATTTGGTGTGGCTCCTCATCTGGTTCTTACTCGGTTAAAATTGGCTACCAACTCCTGGATGCTATGGAGCGGGAGGTTTTCTGGGCAAAAGATTTATGTTGGAATAATCATGTTCTTCCAAAAGCAGGAACATTTGCTTGGTTAGCGGTTAAGGGCAGAATTTTGACTGGTGAAAGGAGGAAACATTTAGGTTTTGTGGGTCCTTCTAAGTGTGTTTTATGTGATAAGGCTGAGGAGAAAGTTGATCACTTGCTAGTTCAGTGTGAAATGGCTTCAAAGTGTTGGGAGCATGTGCGTCATAAGCTGGGTTGGCAGGGTCCTATGCAAAGGACAGTGCGTGAAGTTTTTGAAAGTTGGCCGAGAAATTTACATTGTTCCTGTTTGTCTAGTATTTGGGAGGTGACGCCCTCCTTGGTGATATGGGAATTATGGAAAGAAAGAAATAGGTGAATTTTTGTTGAGAAAAAAGAAGCTTTACAAAGAGTGTTATGGCGAATTGATCATGGTATTGAGGAAGTTATGAGTAGTGCAGTATCTGATCCTCTATCTCACCACCTACCTTTCTCTATGATGGACACTTGAATACAAAGGGCTTGGCCTGGCATTCGAATCAAGTCTTGGCCGGGCTTGGTTAAAGTTAAGTCTGAGGAAGTGTCTAATGTTAAGGTGAGGTGGGATAAGCCGTTGGAAGGGTGGGTTAAAGCAAATTTTGATGGAGCAGCAAAAGGTAATCCTGGCCCATCTGGTGCAGGTGTGATTCTTAGGGATCATCTTGGAAACACAATAGCAATTGCAGCAAAAAAGCTTGAAGATGGGACAAATAATGTAGCGGAAGTTAAAGCTGCTCTCACGGCGGTCAAATTGGCAAAGCAGTTCGGTATCAAAAAATTACATTTGGAAGGTGATTCTTTAATTATAATCCATGCAATTAAATCAGGAGATTTAAAAGCCTGGCATCTCCAAAATTTTGTTAAATCGGTTGTTCAAGGCCTGGAAACTTTTGATGATTTTTTGGTTACTCATGTAAAAAGAGCTGGGAATAAGGAGGCGGATATTCTCTCAAAATGGGCGGTATCTTTTGAGGAAGTTGGCAACTTGTCTGTCGAAGATTTTAGAAATATTCATTCTCTTTGAGTTTGAGGTGGCGGGTTTATGGTCTATGTTTTTTTGGTGGTGGTGCCTTTTTCGGTCCGTTGAGATTCTTGGGTGTTTTTTATAATCTTTGAAATTGTGAGGTGGCAGATTTTGTTTGTAAGTGTGAGGCTTTTTTTGTGGGGTGTTTTAATGTTTTAATTTCTTGGGAAAGGACAGTTAATTTTATTTGCTCCATCCAAGTGGTAGCCCAAATCATGGCGGTGAGGGTAATGAAGGGTACAACCCGCTGGCAAAGGATGGGGTGGTCAGTTTGGACGGAAGGTTATTAAGGCGGGCATGTAATGTCTCCTATTTTCATCCAAGTTGCTGGCGTATTTGTACTAAATGCCTTTTGAGTGTTTGCTTGCAGCCGGCGGAAGTACCAGGTGTGTGCTTGAAGCTGGCGTAATATTAAATGGAGCAATTTCGAAAAGATTGCCTCATTATTTTCAAAGAGCTTTTCTGGCGGAGTGGCGTAAGGTGCAGAAAGATGGAGGCAATGTGGGGATTTTCGACTAAACTGCAGCAAAGGGGTTTTTTTGGTCCCCCTACAATGAAACGAATGAAACAGGTACTCAAAATTCAACAGACTGAGGTAGTGGAAGCGGTGGTAGCGGTTTTAGGCCCACATTTCATGGAAGCATCGCATAGGGGGCGGTTAAACACTGATATTGCTTCAATGATCTTTGCGTGGGCAATGGAACTGGGCGAAGATGGTAAAGAAACTAAATGGGTATTGCTCAAACTCTTTGATGGTGCTTTACTAGGAAAACTGGAGTCTTTCTTGGAGTGGGCGGTCCCGGGGGTCGGCTTTGATGTTTCCGAAGGCATCAAAGATATGGACGAGGCAACAGAAGAAGGCCTGACACCTTTTATCAGGTGGAGACGGTGAACGACAAAGAAGTTTACAAACAAGCAGTGTCGGTGGCTTGGGAAAAATTAAAACTTGAACTTCACCGCCCGAGGGTGAATTTACACCAGGTGAATGTCAGGGTGCCATGCCAGGTGAACGTAAGGGTGCCAAGCCAGTTTCCTCATAAGAAGCGGGGTATGCGTAGGAGTCGTCGGCGTGGAGGGATTGTTTTTGGGAGCAGGGCTTAAGGAGGAAGCGGTGATGGTTTTTTTGGGGCTGGGTTTCAATTGCGATCCAAATTTCACGGATGATTGATGGGAGTTTGGGTGCAGCTTGGTGTGAACGGAGGGTGACGAACTGTGCACAGATAGCTTTTGCGGCGAAGGCGGTGCGATTGAAGGTTTTTTGGGGCTGTGGCGTGGCTATTTTTTTGGTGGTTTGATGGCTGCGGGCTGGCGGACAGACAGAATGAAGGGAGATGCCATGGAGAAGCGGTCAACATCGTTTAGGGTTTTTTGCTGGTTTGATTTTTGAGTTAATAATTCTCATTGTTGTATATGCTCAGGGAAGCTTTTTGTTATATCTGGCTTGATGTAAAGCCCGGGGGGCTTCTATAATGTTATCTTGTAATTTCTGTTTTTATTTAATAAAATATAAACCTTTTACCGATCAAAAAAAAAAATGTTGAAATGGGATAAGTGTAAAAAATAATTGGCAAGGCTTGATTTTGAGCTTGCTCTTAATCGAACATGGCAAAGAGGCCTTGGTTTGGAGCCTTTCCCCCTTCCCTTATATGCATCAAATTGGTCTTTGGGACTTTATTCTAGCAATTGAGATTAGCAAGATTAATAATTGGTGGGGATAGAAACTAATCTCTTAGAGATCTAACCAAAAAACCTCATTAGATTTGAGCTATGATATTAGCCCCTAATAAATTATGGTAATTAGGACCCAATTTCTTAAAATTTATAACTTGAGGAGTTTTGTTTTGGATTGTAAAAACTATCAAATATGAGTGAATTAGACACTTCTAAAGAACCTAAGAATAGTGAAATTGGGAGATATAAATGTTCAAAATAACCAAATGGTGATATATAACCACTAAAAGAATTCTTGTTTATGGTCCTATACAAAGTTGTCAAGGTTAAGTATGTTCACAAGTGATCAACATCACCAAAAATATTTTTCATCTAGTTTATTTTAAATTTTTATTTTTCGTAAGGTTGATTAGGTAGAATTTGATAAATAAAAGTAATAATTAGGCCAAAATTATGTAAAATAAATATTGGCCTTATATTTTGTAAAACTTCCAAATTGCCTAGTCTAGGTGGCAATCCTGTAATGCCCCACCACGCAACCCTAGAGGAAGTTGCAATTCACTACTTAAACGTACCAATTTTTTTTTTTTTGTTTAAGTACAAATAACATGTAAGATGAATACACATTGCCAACAACCTCTAAGGCCACGAGACAAAGATTACATTAAAACCCAAACAACAATTAACATCAAAAGAAACCAAAACATTAATCACTTACAAAATTAAGATTATATACATCCCATACAAGATGATAAATACCTCAAGATTCCAATTAACAACATTTAAGCAATATGATTACAACACTCATTCCCCGAATGAGGTAATTCCAAAGAGCATAATTAAAAATTACAAATTCCACCTCGATGACAAATGAGGGGTAAAAGAATAAAGATCAACTGAAAAGAACGAAGCCAGAATGGCATCTGGATCCAACGAGCTCTCCAACATGAAAGTCTCATCCACACGAGCAAGAGCAAAAACCAACAGAGGAAGGTGCACGTTCCACCCAACCAAGTGAAACCAAAAGGCTCACCCCCCGTGCTAGGAGATAGTAACAAGGATTTCCTAGACAAGACCATCTACCACTAGACACGGGCTAACACTGAAATTGAACTACAAACAAGAACATAGACCACATCACTTAACACAATGGTTACAATGCTTCCAGATTCCAAAATCGAGTACAATCACAGTACAAAATTACCCAACGGTACAACACCATACCGACTGCTGTCATAGGAGGAGTGTCATCGCAAAGGCTGCATTGGTTATCCAATGGTGTTCTTCCTAGGTCCCGACCCCCTTCTAGGGATATCCTGGTAACCTCTCACGAACCCGGCACCATATGCACACCAGAGCAAAATCGGTTATCTTTCGAGGAGACAAGATAACGATTTTTCCATTCCAAGCCTTCTCGACTCATCTCAAGTCTCGTACAAGCCCTTGAGCCAATGAGCGAGGCTAAATTATCTTATTAATGTTCAAAGCTACTCTCTCCCTAGTAAATTATTTTAATTTTCACTTAATTAACTGACTCTCCTACGAGTTATCTTGGAACCACTTTGGGCCCAGCGCTCGTTTGAAAGCCACTCCCCTATCGACAACACACAACTCAACCACATGCCGAGGGTAGACAATGCACTAACATTTATCACAAAAAAATTTCAAACACCTCAAAAGGTAACACATCACTACAGATGCCCAAAACTGAAACCAAAGCGTACACTACCCAAGACTAACACAAGGTTGACTAACATAATGATAACCCACATATCAAACTAATACACAACTTGACCTTTAATCACAAGGTCACACAACCCATACGAAGTACTAGGTTCCACTGAAACATCACTCAAGTACTATCCAAGATAAACAATAACCAAGCACATGGTACACAACATCATCTCAAGGAAACACTACTGGAAGACTTACATGATCAACAAGACCAACACGAATTAACAATGAAAACAAAGAGTCCCTAGCCTCAAGGAATAAAATCCAGTTCAGCCAAAGCACGCTCACGAACATAACAATAATTGCCCAAATCATACCAACAAGAAATCACTTAAATCAACAATCATAGACACACACGTTCTTTAAATAACTCGAGATCAATTTCGGCAAACAATCTTTTCTCATAAAACAGAAACCAAAGTACATATATGCATCATATACTTAATCCTTTACTGATACTCATAAGTTCTCAACAATATAACTTTCACGAACCTTATCTATTCCTTTCAATATAAAAACGAGCAACATTCCACAACCTATCGTTAGGATATTTTAAATCCAAGCAGAACAATGGTATAACGTAAAAAAAATCAATTAATAAATAACAATAATTGCACATACTTGAGAATTAATCAAATATCATTGGTAATTGACGAAAGATTACATCTAAAAGTTTATTCCATTTCTTCGATTTATTCACAATGATCAAGCCATCCTTTAAATGAATTGTTTAAATCTAAAATCCATTTCGCCTCAACTTCAATAAAATAATTCATATTGAAATTCTTATATTTAAATATAAATATGTATATAGTAAATATATATATTTATTATTTAAATATACAAATATATATATCAAAACCCTGGTATAACGTAAATAATCAATTATTTCTCTAGTTTCACGATCATACACCATAAATGAAATCATTTGTTTAACCAAATATTCTGATTAAATAATAAGTCAATCAATTGCGTTACACAAGAAATTAAGTAAATAGCTAACATTATTCGCACAAGCTCAATAGTAGCTCAAAGTATGTTGACAACTTAAGGAGTATAAACCAATAATTATGTTTTGTTTCCTAGTCACATATTTTAATAAAATCAACCTTTGAAGTAAAAGCACTTGATTATCTAAAATCTCCCTTTTTAAAATATATCCTTTGACTATTAAAATTCAACGTTCTAAATAATTCGTTGGAATATAGAATCCACTTTAGCTTCTATTTCGAAACAAAATCATCTTAAAATAACCTATATTTTAAATCTGTCCATTTAATTTTATTTGACTCAATTATCCGTAATAATCAAAATCAATTATAGGTAAATCAAACTTTTAACGAATAAAGTCCTCTGATTAAACTAAATCCTTCGTTGACCTTAAGCTCTTCAGTTATGTTCTATAATCAAATTTCAATGACTAAAACTATCTGATTGAACTAAATCTTTCGTTATCTCTAAGTTTTACTATTACGTTCAAAATCAAGATGTCTTAATAAATAACATTAAATTAAATCGTTTAATCCTTATTTCATCATAAAATAAATAAATAATTCAACTAAAACCATATTTCCAATTACTTATATTTTAAAATAAAAGTAAAATAAATACCTACCCATTTAAATCCTTCCATTAAATTCCCAAAATCAATCATTATAATAAAACCCCAGTATTTAGAATATATATATATAATAAAATATATTATATATAATATATAACATATATTATTAAATATATATTTTATTTTTAAATAAAACTAAAATCCACATACACATTTTATATATATATATATACAATATATATATTATAATATATAATATTTAAATATTATATATATTATAATATATATATTATATTTATATAATATAAATATATAAAAGAAACAAAAAAAATGAATTTAAACCATGAATTTAGGGCAGGCCGCCTGCCGGCCGCCGACCTCCATAGAGGAGGGATTGCCCTCGCCGCACTGCCTCCCTTTGTAGGAGAGGCGGCGTTAGCCATGGCAACGCTTTCCCCATTTCCATCAGACGCATACGCCATAGGCAATACCTCCCCATGGGGGGAGATTACAGCCACTACACCTCCCAAAGCCCAAAAAAAGATTTTATATTTTATTTTATTTTTTTCAATAAAAAATGTGAATTAAAAAAAAAATGGAACCTCGCTCAAGCTTTCCATTCTTTTTAAAAAACCATAATACTTTTAAAATAAACATATCAAAATATATATATATATACACACACAAAACATATTTATATATTTTATATATATATATATACAATCAGAAATTGATTCCAAAACCATAACAAATAGAGGAAATTCATTCTACAGAATACAAATAAGACAAGAAAAGGTTTAATCACAGTTTTGCACAAATTCTTGATGGAGATTTTCAACTTCAAATTGATTTTTTCAAGATCTCCATGTGTTCTTGTTGATTCCTATTGTTAAATTTTGCACACTTGTTTTCTAATCTTTCCATGATTTCAAAAGGTTTTAGATTGGTTTTCCTACACTTCCAATCATAATGAAACAAAAATTTCAAGCTTCAAACAAAACAAGAATAAAACCTGTATAAAGACTTGAAGAACAAATTAAGGAGGAATCCTTTGATGCTTTCATTCCTTGCCAATCTCCCCTCAAGATCTTCATCTCCAACCAAGATTCCATCCAAACCCAAAAGCCTCTCTTCTCATTTTTGGTAAATCAAATTTTCATTCCAAAAACCACACACCCCAAAAAATAAAACCCTAAATGAAAATAGAGTATCTCAATTTTCCTTCCAAATTCAAATTCAAACCCACTTCAAATTAAGATTCTAATTCAATTGCAACCCAAATTCAAATCAAAATTTAATTCCAATTCCAATTTCAATTTCGAACACAAATATCTTTTACCAAAATAGTCAACTATTTCAGAAAATATCTTTTCTACCTCAAAGTCATTGCATTTGAAAACATTTGAATTTTTAATAACTTAAAACAATTTTCAATTCCAAATTGAATTCAATATATTTTAACATTTTCTTTTCAACAAAAGAATTTAAAACTTTTAACACTTTTAATTCAAAAAGAAAAACTTAATTAATTCACACAATTAATTTAATTAATCAATAAAATAAATCTAATCCAGTATTAGATTATTTTATTAATTAAATTAAATTAATTAATAAAGTAAATAACATTCCTAACATTACAACCAAATGCATTAAATCACCAGTTTTAACAATGCAAGCCAATAAAACTTGAATCTAAATAAAGAACAAAGAGGCAAGGGCAACATAACAACCAACCCGACTACAACCCGATGACACACTGAGACTAGGGTAGTGGCTTGACACAGAAAACCCTAGCTACTACCTCCCAATCGATTTCCATCAGACAAGGGACATGCTCAGACCCGTGGAACCAGGTGGAGTCAATGTCCTGTACCTGCATCCTGCAACCACACAAGTGTCGAACATGCATATAACATAATAATAAAACACACCGTGAAGAGGAAATCACGGAATCACATGGCGCCCGCATGCGAGTGATGTGATCCCGTCCCCTTCACCAATACAGTATCACTAACTGACAAAGCTTACATCATTTAACATAATCAAAACACAAGGCCTCATTAATTCGAGTACATACTATGCTAATCCAAAACATGTCATAATGATAACCTCATAATAAAATACAATCACCACAAACTATAACATTCTCGACACTTAACAGAGAGCGATCAAACAATAACCAAACACCTTAATTCAAGAGTTATTAGAAATAAAGCATAACATAGGGAAAACATTGTCTAAACATCAGAGCACAAAATGGAGGGGTGTTACAAATCCAATCCTCGTCATTTATTGAAAAATATTAAAAGGAAAAAGAGGGCATTGGATTTTTGGGAGTTATAACTATTGAAAACTCATTTAATGATCCTAAAAATATTGCAAAAAGATATGGATGCCCAAGTTGAGTGGTAGTTACAACTCTTAAAGGATCCTTATTTTCTAGGAGCTGGAGACCAAGATGCCTTCTAAACTTGGAAAAATGAAGGAAAGTGGGATTGAGGAAGTTTTAAATGTTGCAATTAATTAATTTAATGTTTTCTAATGTTATAATATTCATTCTTGGGTGTGACTTCTTGGCTAGGTAGTTTTTGGTGAGCGAAATAGAGAATTAATGGCAGATTTTAGAGTTTTTGGGGAGGAATTGTTGCAATTTTGTCGCATGCCTTTGTAGGAAAATGAAGGAAAATGAAGAGGGGAAGGAGAAGGCGTTGGATGTGAGATTTGGAGGTTTTGTATATGTGTTATTTGCAGGTATGAAGTGGTTTTGAACAGCCGCAAGTGATGGGGGATTTATAGGTGGAAGCATCAGTGGGGTCAAGTGAAGATTTGTAGGATGAAGGTGCGAGAATGAAGACAAAATTGATAGTTTGAAGGTGGAAAATGTGTGAATTTTTTTTTGCTATCATATATCAATTTTGTTGCAGGGTTGAGGAGGTTTTGGATTAGTTTCCATGGATACATGTAAGTGATTATTTCAGGTATGCATGTTAGTGTGTTGTTCAACAAGTTACATGAGCTACAGAGTGAAGGAGGGTGGGATTATTTTGATGCAAGTTAGTTTGCTGTTGTATTTCAATTTGGTAATCATTTTGTAAGTGTTTGTGATCAGCCCCCTGGCTGCCCCTTTGATGTAATTTCATTCATTTATTGAAAAACCATGTTTCAACAGAGTTTATGATTTCAACATTGTTGTGATGAATGTATAGTTGATGTTAATTCAAGCATCTATCTTTGTTGTGTTATGAGGATGTGTCTTGTGATAAGACTAAGTGTGTGGATTTGAGTTATGTCAAGAGGTTGGAGTCTTTCCTCATGTGTTAGTGGTATCCGAGTAGGAAGTTCTTGAGTGTGCAGAGTGATTGCACCAGGACCATGGGTTGGAGAAGTGAAGAAGTTTGTTTGAGAGCTATAATATTTTGTTGCAGGTATGTTGAGTTCAGAGAGCCTGAGGTGATGACTTTGTAATAAGTCAAGTGTATTCCTCCGATAGGGATAATCTGGGTAGAAGGTGTGCAAAATTCCTCCACTGTGGATGTGAGTAGATGGAGTTTTGAGAGGTGCATCTTCCAGAGATTTTTTGGGTAGATGGTATACAGTTTGTGTGAGTTATAGAATTTGATTAAAATTTCTAAGGGAAAAAGGAATTTTGTTATTGGATGGATTTTGATAGTTCCTAGACTTGAGGAACTCAAGGAAAGACTAAGGATGGATAGGGTGAGAGAATTTGAGGAGCTAAAGAAAATAGTGGAAGATTTGAAAGCAAATTGGGCAAGGATAAGAGGTAATGGTAACTTTGTTTATCATTCTAATAATATTTTGAATGTAGGGAAGAAAGAAGATGAAGCAGAGTGTCATACATGTGACACTGCAGAAGAAGAAGATGAGTGGGAAGAAGTTTCTAAATTTGAAGCTGGGGAGACATGTCTTTTGGAAGGCATGGAAAATGAGATGAAAGAAGTTGCAGCAAATGAGGTAAATGGGGAAGTAGAAGCTAATATGATGGACTTTGAGGGTCCTATATTTGATGAAGAATTTGGTGAAGATGAAGAAAATATTCTACTCAAAAAGGAGTTAAGGAAGATAGATATCTTCTTTGAAGGGAAAGTGACCAATGAATGTGATAAGAGGATGGGGGAGATATAGGTGGGAGGAGATAAGTCCCATGAACATGTTGACTTTGTTTTGTTTGTAGGAAAAAGAGAAGTTGCAGTAGAGGATAAAGAGGTAACAGTTGATTTACCTTACTAAATGCAAGTGAAGGAAGAGAAGGCTGAAAGGATAATGAAAGAAGATGTAGATGGAGAAGATGAAACAGTTGATGGTGGTGGAGAAAAAGATATTGCAGCAGCAATAGAGAAAGAAATCATTGAGGTAAATTTTAATTTTTTAAATTTTGATTATTATAAAGAAGATAATGAGATGTATGCAATTGAAGATTTGAATGTAGACGAGGTGCAGATAGATTTTTTTAGTGTAGATTTGGATGGAGGTATTGTATAATATGGTAAATATTTTTATTGGTGGAGGTGGATGGATCATGGTGAAAAAGAATTCATGAGAAGGAGTGAAGAGAGAAGATGGCGGAGGAGGATGCAAAGTGTTCCAGGCAGATGTTGGAAGAAGAGATGGAAGAAAGAATGTTACAAATTTGATTTAGTGATGGAGTTTGTTGTAGGTTGTTTAAAATCTAGAAGGGTAGTCCTACTACTTAACTCCATTTTGTGATTCATACTTACAAAATTCAATTTACTCGGTGTGTCTGATGCAAGAGAGGTCCACAAGCAATCAACATTACCAAAAATATTTTTCATCTAGTTTATTTTAAATTTGTATTTTTCCTAAGGTTGATTAGGTAGAATTTGATAAATAAAAGTAATAAATAGGCCAAAAATATGTAAAATAAATATTGACCTTATATTTTGTAAAACTTCCAAATTGCTTAGTCTAGGTGGCAATCTAATCCTCGTCATTCATTGAAAAATATTAAAAGGAAAAAGAGGGAATTGGATTTTTGGGAGTTATAACTATTGAAAACTCATTTAATGCTCCTAAAAAAATTGCAAAAATATATGGGTTCCCAAGTTGAGTGGCAGTTACAACTCTTAAAGGATCCCTATTTTATAGGAGCTGGAGACCAAGTTGCCTTCTAAACTTGGAAAAATGAAGGAAAGTGGAATTGAGGAAGTTTTAAATGTTGCAATTAATTAATTAATGTTAGATAATGTTAGAATATTCATTCTTGAGTGTGACTTATTGGCTGGGTATTTTTTGGTGAGCGAAATAGAGAATTAATGGCAGATTTTGGAGTTTTTGGGGGAGGCGTTGCAATTTTGTCGCATGTCTTTGCAGGAAAATGAAGAGGGGAAGGAGAAGGTGTTAGATGTGAGATTTGGAGGTTTTTTATGTGTGTTATTTTCAGGTATGAAGTGGTTTTGAATAGCAGCAAGTGATGGGGGATCCAAAGGTGGAAGCATCGGTGCGGTCAAGTGAAGATTTGTAGGATGAAGGTGCAAGAATGAAGACAAACTTGATAGTTTGAAGGTGGAAAATGTGTGATTTTTTTTTGCTGTCATATATCAATTTTGTTGAAGGTTTGAGGAGGTTTTGGATTAGTTTCCATGGATGCATGTAAGTGATTGTTTCAAGTATG
>VDFB02263366.1:0-20539 GCA_007258455.2 Sequoia sempervirens
TATTGATATCATGGGACTTGATATCATTTGTAGATCATTATGATCCTTAAGAGATAATCATGGTGGATACTTATATCCATGGATATGCCATGAATTATGGTAGACATCATGTGACTTGATTTCAGTGCACATACCATAATAAAGATATGATATGAAGAATGTCATGTGACTTGACAATATTGAGGAATCATACCATGTCTTAGATATCATGTGTTAAGGTGATATCTCTAGTTATTTGATTTGAAATATCTTCCCTAGCTAAGAGGGAGTGTTAATGAATGATAGCGTCAGTCAGATATGAAGGATGATTGCTGCAAGCATCATCGTCTTTCATACTTGATTTGAATCTATCTTCATTTGAAATATCTCTGGAAATCATTTTTATCGAATTGTTGAGCATTCATCCGAATTATATTTGATGTTATATTTGAATCAAAATTTATACTATCATCCGCCACTTAGTATATATGTTATACTAATTGCTTTTGTTAATCTGTGTATATCTCAAACTCGTGCTTTAGAGTAACATGTCCCATGAGTGGGCGTGCCTCCACTTGTGGAGACATGTCCTCTCATGAGATGTGTCTCTTAGAGACAAGGTATCATCACATATTTATGGTAGAACATTTCTAGATATGCAAACATAGAAATCTGATAATGTTCTGCATTCAGCACATTAAAATTTAATAAATCTAGAAGTCAAAATTCTGTCTCTCTAGAAGTCAAAAATTTGTGTCTGAGTTTTGTAGAGTTTTGAGTCTAAGAACACTGGTAGAACCCTTAATCTCTCTTCTTGCCATTAGATTTGTATACATTTACAAAATCAAATATATTCTAAGTTACTCCAAATCATGTCATAAGGATAACATTGGAATAAAAGAACATCACATCAACATATAACTTCCACATCATTTAATCAATCACGATCACAAGTAATCAAGTTTCCCAAAGTCAAAGCATGTTCAGACACAATCGTCACATCATGATATAACATGCACATCACTAAACAGTTCATGATCAAACAATCACTAAGTTCATAGTCACATCATAAGCATAATCAAACATTACCAAGAAAACAGTGTCGATCCAAATATCCAAAACGGAGGGGTGTTACAAATTTTCAATACATTGTGTTTATTCATGCCTATGTTGAGTTAAATGTTGTTTTGGACAGACAATATAAAAGTCTTATATTCATAATTGGATTACACGATGATGCACCTCAATATAGTGGTATTCCTTAGACTTTAAAAATAAACAATATTGGGAACTATTTATACAGATTAGAACCCCTAAAATAGATGCATTTTCATGCATAACTTTCAAAGCAAGTAAAACACAAAAAAACTAAAAAATTATAAGTCCATATAAACTACCAAAAGAACTAAAAATTAATTTACTATTTCTTCATGAGTAGTTCCAACTGTATTGCCATCAATTTTTTTATCTTCCACTGCACAGTTAGCATAATTATCCAACAAAATGTATACTATTATTTTTTATGGACTCACTATGTTGCAATTTACAATCTTCCATTTTCAAAAGATCTGTGCAAAACATCAAATATATCTAGAAAATGGTGTTTACGACAAAATGAAAATGGAAAACGCAAGAGATTTGATCTCTCTATTTTTTAATTTACTTCATCTAGAATTTATATTGTGTTGCATCATGTATATTTTTAACAAAGTTATCATTTTCTTTATTTTTTTTGTTTTTGCAAAATGTTGTGTATTTTATCCAAGAATGATCTTGTCCAATTTTTTCTAGGGAAGCCACCATTTTGCAGACAATTTAGTTCTCCTAAGTTTTGCTAATCAGACATGGTGGTACAGGGGTGGGGAGACGAATTTTGGCAAATATGATTCCTTGCATGCAACCTATGAAATTCAGTTCAATGCATGGGGTTGGTACTCCAATGTTTTTGAAATTGATGGTGAACGTGAAATAATACATTTGCTTCGTATGTACTAGCTAGACTGCTATCCATTCATTGTCATCTCTCCAATATTTTCTATGTGAGGTTTTGGTGTTCAATGATTGGTAGAAACATTTCCAACCAATATGCTTGTTTTCGAGTATAGTGATTTGTTTAGTTTGACTTACAAAGAATGAAAATGTTAGAGATATTCAAGAATATCATCCATGACATTGAGTGAGACTTCTTCATCTTGGTAGGTCATTAAATGTTAAATTTATATTTTAATGAAGAGACCACCTCATAAAACTTTTGTAACTCATTTTTTTATTTTGAATGCATTTTGTATTCAAGGGTGAGAAATAGTCAATCCATTTCATCTAATATCTACTCAACCCTTGATAATGTACCACTTTGCAATATAAATTATCAAGGGTGAAGTAGATATTAGATGAAATGGATTGACTATTTCCCACCCTTGAATACAAAATGCATTCAAAATAAAAAATGAGTTAGAAAAGTTTTATGAGGTGGTCTCCTCATTAAAATATAAATTTAACATTTCATGAGCTACCAAGTTGAAGAAGTCTTACTTAATGTCGTGGATGGTATCTTCTTGAATATTTCTGACATTTTCATTCTTTGTAAGTCAAACTAAACAAATCACTATGATCGAGAACAAATCTGTTGGTTGGAAATGTTTCCATCAACTGTTCAATGACATCATTAAGGAATGGTGCCTATCAATTGAACACCAAAACCTTGCACAATAAATGTTGGAGAGATGACAATACGCGAAGAGCAATCTGACTAGTAGAGAAAGAGAAAATGTATTATTTCATGTTGATCATCAAAGTCAAAGACATTGGAGTACAAACCCCATGTATCAATGTGAATGTCACAGGTTGCATGTAAAGAATCATGTTTGCCAAAATTTTCCCCCCATCCATACCACCATGCGTGATTAGGAAAAGTTAGGAGAACTAGTTTTTCTACAAAATGGTGGCATCCCTCGAAAAGCCTAGACAAATTGATTCTTGGCCAACATAGAGAACATTTTGGAAAAAAGGTAAGATTAACGAAAATTATATGTTTGTTAATAATATACATAATGCAAGACCACATAAATTGTAGATAAAGTAAATTAAAAAATAGAAAGATCAAATCTCTTACATTTTCCAATTTTATTTTGTGATAAACACCATTTTCTAGATATATTTGCTCATTTGCACAGATCATTTGAAAATCGAAGATTGTCAATTGCAGCATAGTGAGTTTATAATTAACAATAGTATACTTTGTTTTGGATAATTACATTAAGTGTGCAGTGGAGATAGAAAATTGATAGCAATACAGTTGGAGCTACTCATGAAGAAATTGTAAATTAATTTTTAGTTCTTTTTGTAGTTTAGATGAGATTGTAATTTTTTTTTTGTGCTTTAGTTATTTTAAAAGTTATGCATGAAAATGTATCTATTTTAGAGATTCTAATTTGTATAAACAATTCCCAATGTTGTTTATTTTTGTTTATTTTTGAAGTTTGAGGAATACTTCTACATTGAGGTGCATCATGGTGTAATTTAATTTATGAATAGAATTTGTTTTATTGTCTTTCTAAAACAACATTTAATTCAACATAGGTATGAATAAACACAATGTATTGTAAGGTGGTAAATTATCAAGGGTGAAGTAGATATTACATAAAATGGATTGACTATTTCCCACCCTTGAATAAAAAATGCATTCAAAATAAAAAATAAGGAGTTCGAAAGGTTTTATGAGTTGGTTTCGTCCTTAAAATATAAAATTAACATTTCATAAGCTGCCAAGTTGAAGAATTCTTATTCGATGTTGTTGATGGTATGCTTGAATATTTTTAATGTTTTCATTCTTTGGAAATCAAACTAAACTATTCACTGTAATCGAGAACAATCCTATTGGTTGGAAAGGTTTTTGTCAATTGTTCAATTACATCATTAGGAATGGTGTCTATAAATTGAACACCAGAACCTCGCACGACAAATGTTGGAGAGATAACAATGTGTGGATAGCAATTTGGCCAATAGAGAAGGAGCAAATGTATCATTTCACATTCACCATCAAAGTCAAGGACATTGGAGTACCAACGCCATGCATTGATGTGAATTTCGTAGGTTGCATGGAGAGAATCATGTTTGCAAAAATTCACCCCACCCATACCATCATGCGTCATTAGTAAAACTTAGGAGAACTAAATTTTCTATAAAACAGTTCTTCGAAAAGCTTGGATAAGTTAATTCTTGGCTGATATAGAGAACATTTTGCAAAAAAAGAAAAATTAAAAAAATTATAAGTTTGTTATTAATATACATGATGCAACACCATATAAATTGTAGATAAAGTAAATTAAAAATTAGAAAGATCAAATCTCTTATGTTTTCCGATTTTATTTTGTGATAAACACCATTTTCCAAATATATTTTCTCCTTTGCACAAATGCTTTGAAAATGGAAGACTATAAATTGCAATATAGTAAGTCTATAAATAAAAATAGTATACATTTTGTTGGATAATTAGGCTAAGTGTGCAGCGGAAGATAACAAAATTGATGGCAATATAGCTAGAGCTACTCACGAAGAAAATGTAAATTACTTTTTAGTTCTTTTGGTAGTTTATATGGGATTGTAAATTCTTTTTTTTTGTGCTATAGTTGGTTTAAAATTTATGCATAAAAATGTATCTATTTTAGGGGTTCTAATCTATATAAACAATTCCCAATGCTTATTTTGGAAGTTTGAGGAATATGTCTATATTGAGGTGTATTATGGTGTAATCCAATTTATGATTAGAAGACTTTTATATTGTTTGTCTAGAACAACATTTAATTCAACATAAGTATGAATAAATTTGATAAAACACAATGTATTGCAAAGTGGTAAATTATTAAGGCTGAAGTAGATATTATATGAAATGGATTTACTATTTCCCACCCTTGAATAAAAAGTGCATTCAAAATAAAAAATGAGTTAGAAAGGTTTTATGAGTTGGTCTCCTCCGTAAAATATAAATTTAACATTTCATGAGTTGTCAGGTTGAAGAAGTCTTATTCGATGTCATGGATGATATCATTGAATATCTCTGACATTTTTATTGTTTGTAAGTCAAACTAAACAATTCACTATAATTGAGAACAAGCCTATTGTTTGGAAAGGTTTCTATCAATTGTTTAATGACATCATCAAGAATGGTGTTTATCAATTGAATACTGAAACTTTGTACAATGAATGTTGGAGAGATGACAATGTGTGGATAGCAGTCTAGCCAGTAGAGAAGGAGCAAAAGTATCATTTGAGTTCACCTCCAAAGTCAAGGACATTGGAGTACCAACCCCATGCAGGAAACCATTTTTGCCAAAATTCACCCTCCACCCATACCAGATTGCATCATTAGCTAAACCTAAGAGAACTAATTGTCTACAAAATGGCACCATCCCTAGAAAAGCTTGGACAAATTGATTCTTGGCCGACATAGAGAACATTTTGCAAGAAGAGAAAAAATTAAAGAAAATTATATGTTTGTTAATAATATACATGATGCAACACCATATTAATTGTAGATAAAGTAAATTAAAAAATAGAAAGATCAAATCTCTTACATTTTTTGATTTGTTCTAGTGATAAACACCATTTTCTGGATATATTTGCTTATTTGCATAGTTCATTTGAAAATTGAAGACTTTAAATTGCAACATAGTGAGTATAGAATTTGTTGGATATTTATGCTAAGTGTGTAGTGAAAGATAAGAAAATTGATGGCAGTACAATTGGAGCTACTCACAAAATCAAACAAGTTATCTTTTGTGTGATACATTTTATTAGGTTGACAAGTTATCTTTTGTGTGATACATCTTATTAGGCCGACCTAATTGTTGTAGGTGTTTGTGGATGAGGTCGATATATATGTAATATATTTTTCAATGGTATGGTGAGACAAATGCAATGTGATGTGCAGTTCATGTGAATTGTGCAAGTATAAGGCGAATGCAGAGCAAAACAAACTGTTAGTGCAAATTAGTATGAAGAATGTAAAATTAGTATATTGAGTTTCAATGGAACTATATTCCATTATGTTGTAGATGCATTTGTAACAATTCAAATTCTAGCTGTGAGCCACTAGTCTCTTCTATTTTTTTTCTTTTTGTGGGTACTGACTACACTAGGACAGTGAATCCACATGTAGTGAGCAATTTTGTAATATCTTATAATCATTTATATTATATTGTGAGCTAATCCTCACCATTGTTTTCCCTCATCGGGTTGTCCACATAAAAGTCTAGTGTTTTTTTATGTTATGTGCTTGCTTTCATTATTTCCTTTTTTACTGCAAATTGAATGAGCTATGTAGAAAGAATGTTTAAATGTTAAGTGGTTTAAAAGAATATTGATTCACCCCCCTCTTAGTACTCTGTGTGTTCAATAATTGGTATTAGAGCTTGGTTATTTGGGAGGAGCTTAACTGCTTGGGGAAGATCTTGGAGGTTGAACACATGGGTATTAGAATATTTCCTACTCTTTTGGAAGGGATACTTGTTGGTGGGTTCACAAAAGAATAGTGTACGGTGTACATGAATGGAGAATTCAAAATAGCCCTTGAAGATTTGGAAAGGACTGAAATTCAGAACAAAGATCTGAAAAAAAAATGTTCAAAGAAGTAGATGAATGTATCAAAAAGTTGAGAGAGAAAATCATAATAACGCTTGGGGAAGATCTTGGAGGTTGAACACATGGCTATTAGAAGATTTCCTACTCCTTCAGAAGGGATACTTGTTGATGGGTTCACAAAAGAAGAGTGTATGGTGTAAATGAATGGATAATTTAGAATAGCGCTTGAAGATTTGGAAATGACTGAAAGTGAGAATAAAGCTCTGAAAAAAATGTCAAAGAATCAAATGAATGTATCAAAAAGTTGAGAGAGAAAATCAAGAAATTCAAAGAAATACATAAGGAAGTTAGTGAGTACTTGAAGCAAGGAAATGAAACAATTACTAGTCTGAAGGTGCAAGTTGAAGAAAGAAAAGTGTTGAAGAATGTTTGAATGCAAAAGTGAAGCAAATTTGAAGAGTGTTTAAAGCTTGAAGAAGTTGTGAATCTAAGATCAGATTTGGATAAAGCAAAGAGTCATGAAGAAAAATTCAAGATGAGCTCTACAAACCTTGATGAAATGATTGCAAATCAGAAGGGATCTAAAGACAAAGAAGGATTAGGGTTTCAGAAAGGGGAAAGCTCAAAGACAGATCAAACTTCAACTCAGGCTACAAAGAAGACTGAGGATAGGAAGAACCAAAGTTTGAAATCTCGGACTTGGCATCCCGAAATAGGACTTGGACTCAGGACTCGACACAAACTCAACAAATAACTCGGCTAGGACTCGACAAAAAAGAAAACCATAGTTTTATTAAAAAAAATAAAATTAATGTTGTTAGAGAACATAAGAGCTTAATTTGATTATCAATTTCACATAATTCAAATATTACATGTATGTTATATGATCTTCAAACACTCAATATTTGAAATTTCATCATTCATACTGATAGTTTCAAACTTTCAAATGAAAAACAAAAAAACAAAAACAATTTTAAAATATTCATATTCATTGTTTCCAGGCGATGCTAAGAGTCCTAAGTCGAGACTCGGGATTTTGACTCTAGGGCTTGCGCAAGTCACTTATGCGAGTCCTCAAACTATGAGAAAAACAATGGAAAATAGGTCCAGAATCAAAGGAGAGACTTCAAACGACCACCTATTAGACAACCAAATGCACAAAGGTTCCCATCGTTTAATGGTTTATGTTTTTCTTGTAATAGATTTTGACATAAGGCTATAACAATGGTATAAGGTTCCAATCTTTTAATGGCTACTGTTATGCATGCAATGGATTTGGTTACAAAGCTAATTAATGCAAATCTAAAATGAATGGAAGAAAACCTATTCAAAAGATTGTCATATGTTACGATTGTAGTAGGCCTAGACATATCTCTAAGTTTTGTAGATGTATGAATGTGAAGAACAACTCAGTAAGGAAGAATGATCTAGGGAAAAAGGTATATCTAGTAGAGATAAATAAAGAGATGGACAAGATTTGGAAAAAGAAGGAAGAAGGTAAAACTAAGCCTGAGTCTGTACTAGCATTTGGTGTAGATGTTTCCTCCATAAACAAAGAAGAAAGATTTGTCTTAGGGGAGCATTAATAGAAAATTATTTATCCCCTACCAGAGAAATGATGTTGATACTTCAACACATTTGTATGAGGTGTGGGTTAATATGCTTGACCTATTGGAGAAAGAATTAGTGAAAAATATAATGAAATGGAAATTTGCGGAGCATTTGAAGTTGATTGTGCATACAGTTAGGTTTTTTTTTGCCAACTTTTCAACTTGAGCATTCATGTGAAATTAGGTCAATTTCTAAAAGGTTTATTAGTGAATTTCATACACAATCTGAGTCATTTGCAAACAAGCATTTGAGAAGAGTAGAATAGTGAAAGAACGAAGTGGAGTGATCGAAGAAATTGAGATTTCATACAAGAAAATCCCTAGATGGAAGCAATTCAAAGGTATTTTACAGTTTCTATTTGCCCTAGTTTTAGAAAGAACTTTCAATTTTGTGCCCTAAATTTAGATGACATCCTAACAAATCTCTGATGGATGAGTTAGATGTTGCATTTTTGCACATCCTATATGGTGTTTTACACACAAATGATGTTAGGGAATACATTTATGTTAAAATGGAAGAATATAATCATACAAAGTTGAGTAATGTGTGGTAAAAAGAACTCATCATAGATGATCTCGAGTTGAAATCAGAGTTTGAGATTTTGGTGGAGAAGAAACTATATGTCTAGAATAGGCTCCCCATCTTTTGTTATGTAGATGCATGGGTGACTTATACTTTGAGCTGCATTCTTGACATGTTGCTCTAGTTGGATATACCACATTTGATCAACAAAGAGGCTATTAGGGTTGTCATTGGTTTGTGCTCAACTATACCAGCTTTGCTGCTCAAGTTAGTGAAAAATGAAATTGTGATGGAGCGAACAGGTGTGAAGTATGATAGAAGTGAATTGACAATAAAGGACTTCATAATACCGACAGTTAAGTATGCTTCAATGATGATAGGATAGGAAATATACTTCACCAAAAGAGAAAATTCAGTATCAGCGACCACCATCAATACAACATATGAGATGGTTGAGAAGGGTGAAGACTATGATCTATGTGAATTGTTGAGATTGCAACTTTTGGAAAATATGCAAAAGACAAAGATTCTAAGTATTCCTTCAAGTTTGGCACTTTGATTATTTGTTTACTATTTTGACTTTCTGAAGGATGTTCCCAATACAAGGAACATTGTGTGGCTAAAGGATAGACCTGTAGCCCATTAGATTAGAGATCATTTGATGAGGTTGGGAGGCTCAAATGCATAGAAGAATTCTCTCTAGGGTTTCTTCAAAAAATTAAAAAAAAAGACACAAGAAAGAGAGAGAATACTAAAGCATTTTGTTGAAAAATACAGGAATGACATTATTTTTATGGTAAGTAAATATTGTTGCATAATGGATGCTGGTGAGCCTATAACTGTGTGGATCCTAGAAATGGGATATGAGGTTGAAGGAGATGTAATAATTGGTTTGGTTGACCTTGTGTTAAGCAAACCTAGGGACACTTCTCAAGAGCGGTATGGTACCTATGAGGAGAAATCCATGGAGGTGCATTTAGAGAAAATACAAAAATAGATGTAAAGAAGATTGTTGACAAGATTACCTCAATAGTTGCGGAGGAAATGGGCCTCAAAAAAGAACAGGTTGAGAAGGAAAAATCCATGTCTAGCTCATTGAGAGAATCATCAAGTATCATAAGATCTTGTAGAACAACTACCCCTCCTTTGGTTGCTCCAAAGTCCTTTGGGACTAAGTTTGTAGTTGGAGAGAAAAGAAAAGTGTTTGTAAGTTCTTTGGTGAAGGATAAGACACCTCTGACAACATATCAAACTGGCCCTGCAAAGAGAAGGATAAAAGAAAAGCTACAAGGGAAAAGTATATGGGTGTGAATGTGGAAGATGAAGAAGAAGAAGAAGAAGAAGGACCACAATTGGTTCAAAAGAGGAAATTAGAAGCTCCAGAAGGTGAAGCAATTACAAAGAAAGAAAAGATTGATATTGAAGATACTAATAGTGAGCCTAAGGTTGAAAAATAAAAACAAGTCTACAAAATACAAATGAGGAAGAAGCTCAAAACTTGCAAAGAGAAAAAGACACCAGATGACAAAAGGAAGAAGAAGAAAGAGACTCCGGAAAGGGTATAACCCTATGAAACTTGATGCTTTGTTCAATGGGATTGTTAAGCATGAGATGTTAGGAGAAACTATTTCCCTGTACACTACTGTTGATGACATAAATAAGGCTACTAGTGAAGAAGCTATTGTAAAGTATAGTATTACTTTTGAAGTTAATATGAAGAATATTGAGAAGCAATTGCTTGAAGAATTAAGGAATGCACTATATGCAAGAAGATAGGAGGCAATTGATAAAGAGGCAAAGTTGAGAGTATTTTCTATGGAAAAGATTAGTGCACCTCTATCAAATTAAAAAACACACACATTTGCTCAAGTGTATAATAGGGAATTTTGAACTAAGGAAAGGGTTACCACCCATTTGAGAAGAGATCAAAATGATCTTGAGAGGCTCCAGAATTAGTCTATAGATAAGGTTGCTAATTTGGAAAAAAAATTAGGAATGAACCCAAACACAGAAGATCAAATGCATGAGTACATGCCAGCTCCAAAAATCAATATTGTAGAGTAAGTACAACAAGAAGATTCTCAACATGAGCATGGGGCTAAAGAAGATGTGCAAAAGGATATTCTTCCAGAAGTGGAAGAAAATGTTACAAAAGGAGTTACTAGTGGAAACAAAACTGCAAATAAAGATGTTATTGATAATGCTCCTCTAGTAGGAGAAAACATCACTATAGAGGTAAAATCTATATAGACACTGTAAAATGAGGATATTGCTATAGGAAATATCTCACCTCCTCCATATGTTGAGGTTATTGTAGAGGATGCACAAGGCAACTCAGCAATATATATGGCTCCGGATAACAAGGATCAATTTTTTGATGAAGAGAAAGAGGATGAAGATACATAAAAGGATGATATGTAAAAGTCTAAGGATCCATCTGATATAGAGGAGAAGGATGAGGAGACATTGGTTAATACTTGTGACAAAGAAAAGGATTTGAAGGAAAATGTTGTAGAAGATAAAGCAAAGTTGGTTGGAGAATCCTTTGGTTGCTTTGGAGATCCTTTGAAAATTTTTCTAAGTATGCAATTAAAGTTTCAACCGGTAGTATCTACCCAATTATTGCAACTTCCTATGCAAAGGGGTATGTAGACATGGAAAAATCTCTCCATTGCACAAGCTTCAATTGTGTGATGTGTTTCATGCTTCTGCACAAAAAGAAATTTTTGAGACACATCAAAAGAGTGGAGAGATGATTGATAAAGCAGTAAAGATTTTGTAGGAGAGCATACCCAGAGTAAGTATTGATAACTCTCTATTGGATATGGAGAATCTAAAATTTTTACTTGATTCCTTCAAAGATTATTCTTGTGGATTAAACGAGAAGTTGGAGAAGGAGATGGACAAAAAGGTAAATGAGAAGAGATTATTGGACAAGACTGAGAAGTGTGCCTCTGTACACAACAAATTTCAAGATAATCTCAAGAGTGTACAAGATTTCTTGGTGGAAGATAAAATGTTATTTCAATTCTGCATGAAATAGCCAAGCTCTACAAAGACCATAAAAGATGAGATGGACTCAATTGAGTCCCAAAGAGATAAAGCCTTTGATGCCTATGAACTAACACAAGATTTGAATGGAAGCACAAGGTTTGCTATAGAAAATTTTACATGAGCAGTTCTTCCAATTGCAAGTTCAAAAGGAGAAGGTTATAATGCAGTTTGGTCATCTTAAGGATATAATGCAATTTGGTCATCTTGGTGGAAGATAAAATGTTATTTCAATTCTGCATTAAATAGCCAAGCTCTACAAAGACCATAAAAGATGAGATGGACTCAATTGATTCCCAAAGAGATAAAGCCTCTGGTGCCTATGAACTAACACAAGATTTGGATGGAAGCACAAGATCTGTTATAGAAAATTTATATGATCAATTCTTCCAATTGCAAGTTCAAAAGGAGAAGGTTATAATGCAGTTTGGTCATCTTAAGGATCTAGTGAATTCCAATTCATGCCTATCTCCAATGCCTTGATGAGTACAGATAAAGCTTCTAAGTTAAATCTGACACCTTGCTCTTGGGATGATAGTGAAGAACTTTTGATGGAATTTGAGTCTTGGAGAAAAATGCTTGGCCTAGCCAAGAAGTGTTGGGAAGAAGGGAAGCAAGAATGACAAACACATCACAAAAAGCTTCAAGTTTCAAACACTTCTTCTGAGTGATTGTATTTCTTTTCTATGTATTTTAGTTTGTTCAAATTTCAGTTTATATATGCAGATGTCATAGGATAATTTTCCAATGCAAAATTTTCTTGGGCAACACACTTGGGGGGAGTTATTAAACTTTTCAATATGTTATTGTCTTGTATATATATATAAATTTTAGTTAGGGGGAGTGTTAGTATATGAGAACATAATTATGTGCCCTTTTCCCTTGATGTCAAAGGGGGAGAATAATGAGTGTGTTCCTGTTTGTGTCTAGTTTGTGTTAAGCCTATGTGAAAACCATGAAAGGACAATAAGAGGTTCCTTTCATTTGAATCAAGATCATGAGCCACAAGAGTTGGGCTTGCACTATATTTGAAAGTATTAAGTTTGAAAAGAGGAGAATGTAGACATCATCAATATTGTGAACAATTGTATAGGAGAGTAGCTGGCTATAGATATCCTTTGACTGTCAGACTTCTTGGAAGTGTGGTCAGTCGATGATGATTTCACTAGAAGTGAAAGCAGGATAAGTTCTCGTATGTAGGTGATCATGTACAACAAGATCCAGATAGTATTATGTAGACCTAAAGTATGCATAGGCATACGATTCTTTTTGCAACTTGTGTGATGTTCTTTTTTCCCACTATTCACACTAAGCGGGGGTGTTAGAGATTAGTGTTAACATGTTTAAATTATCATTATAAGTATGCATAACAAATATTAAGTTGTTGAGAAACATCTTAATATTATTGTTAGTATGGTTTATTAAAATATTATTGTATTTGGTTATACAGGATTGTCTTAAAAGATGTTAGAACTTGTTTAAGTAAAGGAGTGGTTATAGAAGGTTATACTAGTTATCCTATAATTTAGGAGATAAATACTCTTATAAATATGTATTGAACAAAAATGTGAGTGTGTGGAATATAGAAGCAATATTATTTTTTGTATAATTTTTTTTGGCTTCTATCACTTTGGCCATATTTCTTATACAAGTCCGGATTTTGTAGTATTTGATCATTCTCCCAAGTGGCATCCTCTACTCGTAATTTCTTCCATTTGACTAAGCATTCTCTAATGGTCCTCTTCCTCAATTTGCGCTCTCTGAAATTTATCACTGCTTTAGGAACAAGCAAAAGCTTCTTTTCATCAAAAGGGGGTAATTTTGAAGAAGCAACAACATTGTGTCCAAGCACCTTTTTGAGTCGTAACACATGGAAGACATTATTTACCTTGCTACTCTTTGGTAGCTCCAACTCATGCACCAATTCTCCAATCCTTTTGGAGACTTTGAATGGGCCATAGAAACGTGGCTTCAACTTTTCTACTTCACTCTTCTTGAGAGTAGACTACCTATAGGGTTGCAATATTAGATATACCATGTCTCCAACCTAGAATGCACACTCAACATGGTTCTGATTTGCATACAGTTTTTTTCTGATTTTGGGAATGCTAGAGGTTTTCCTTCAAGGATTTCAAGATGTCCTGACTCTGCTGCAGCAAATCCTTGGCTTGGGGAACTCTACTATCACCAAACAATAAGTCAATGAAGTTAGGAGCCTCATATCCATACAAGGCCATGGACGAAGAAATCTTGATCGACATGTGATAAGTAGAATTGTAACAATACTCACCCAAATGGAGCCATCTCACCCAAGCTTTCTACTGTCATGACACAGTTTTTGAGATACCCCTAACCATTTATTGATAATTTTGGTTTTTCCATTGTAAGTATATGAATTCAATTGATCAAATAACATGAAATAAAGCAATTAAACAATTGATCAATTAAAGACAATACTCCAATGAAATTTAGTTAACATGGATAAAATGATTCAAATAACATCAAAGCAATCTAAATTCTTAGACAATTGAAACAAATAACAAAGAAACCTCCTATCCCATTGTGGATTGAGTACAAATGTGCTGTGATATGGATGTGGATTTCTCAAATTTTCCTAATCCATGTTGCAAAATCTTGATGATGATTGATGAAGGTTGATTTAGACAAAAAGGCTCTCAAAATGCTCAAAGGTGAGTTATGAGTTTGAGAGAGTAACTTTCCATAAGGTTGTGAATTAAATTGATATGGAAATGCCTTAGTATTTATAGATTTTTGAGATATTGATCAATGGTGAAGATTGAAATTACTAATCAATGGATCAAATTGAATTGAGGATGAGGCATGGATCAAGGATGGATCAAGTGGTTGATAATCCATGAGGCATGGAACAAGGATTAGATCAAAGGTCAATAATCCATGAGAGACTCAATGATATTCCCTAATGTTAGGAATTATGTTGTAGATATTTTGAGTTGGAAGGAAGAATTTGAATTTGAAAATGGAATATTCAATGTGGAATATTCTTTATGCGAGTTGGAGGATTGGAGGGAAATAGCCAATTAAACAATTTAGAAAATCATTTAATTGTGCAAGTTGAGGAACTAAGAACTTTAATTAAACAATTAGGAATTTTTAATCAAAGAGGGATTTATTAGCATTTAATTAAACAATTTTGGAATTATCTAATCAAAAGTGGAGAAAATGATGAATTATGATAAATTAATCAAATAACCTTAATTATTTGAATAATAGGAGAATAAAGTGAATCTAACTAAATAATTGGTCATTATTTAATTAAACAAATGAATTAGGTGAATTATGCAAGAAATGGTGTTAATAAGTGAAATCAAGATGTGTGATATACTTAGGATATTTTCAGGTGTTTACACCCATTAGTTTGCGGGTGGTAATTGGTGCTTGGAGTAAGCACAATCCCACTTAGTTTGAAGACTTACTTCCAAAACATGCTTAGGAACTTGTTTGCCTTATCACTCACAATATTCTTAGGAAAACCATGCAACTTGAACACTTCTCTAAACAACAAATCAACAACCTGAATTGTTGTAAACACTTCATAAATGGCAAACAAGTGTGAAAATTTGGTCAATCTATCAACAATAACAAATATGCAATCCTTCCCTTGCACTTTAGGTAAGTATGCCATGAAATCCATTGAGATACTTTCCCACTTCTGATTGGGAATAGGCAAGGGCTGCAACAAACTAGTTGGATATGAGTGCTCTTTTTTGTTTTGTTGACAAATTTGGAATTCCTTAACATGCCCATGGACTTCATCTTTGAGTAAATCTCTCCCAAATCTGTTTTGTAAGTCTTGAAATAACCTTGGTGACCAGCCAAGGGAACATCATGGAATGTTTTAAGAATCTTCTCCTTGAGTCTAGATTCAAGCACCGAGAAGATCCTTTCATTGTATAGAATCCACTCATCCACTACTTTGTACCTCTCATCTTGCAAGTTTCCTTCCACAATGGTAGTCGCAAAGGATTTTTTTGCATATTTTACAAGGATTTGTTCCTTCCAATCAGTAGTGATCTCTATCATGGAACTCTATTATTTGTTCCTTTGACATATTCTATGTCCAAATCATCAACTTGTAGCTTACTAACCCACTTTTGTTGTCTGTCGTTGAGGTCTTTCTAATGAAGGAAGTGCGTGAGGATGTTATGATCAGTTTTCACAATGAACTTACTACTAACCAAATATTGCCTAAACTTTGCCAATGCATGCATTATTGCAAGCATTTTCTTATCATAAATTGATTAAGATTTTTCCACACCCCACAAATTCCTACTTTCAAAAGTGATTTGGTGCTTGTTCTACGTTAGAACAACACCTATTCCTTCTCTTGAAGCATCAGACTGAAGCCCAAAGGGTTTGGAGAAGTCAGGTATGGAAAAAATAGGGCATGTGATCATGGTTTTCTTGAGTTGATCAAAGGATTTCTGCACTACACTAGACCAAACAAATGCCCCCTTTTTGGTGAGGTCGGTGAAAGGAGTAGCCAATTGAGAACAACCATTCACAAACCTTTTGTATAAGCCACAAAAGACCTAAAAAATCCTTCAACTAAGTAAGGTTTCCTGGTGGTGGCCAATTCAAAATGGCCTTAATCTTCTCTTGATCCACACTAACCCCCTCTAAGTTGATCACATGACCAAGATACAAGAGTTCATTCATACCAAACTCGCATTTGGATTACTTAGCAATCAAGGATTCAATTTCAATAATTCTCAACACTTCTTCCAACTGTTCATATGCTCCTCCCAAGACTTTTTAAAAATGAGGATGTCATCAAAGAAAATTAGAACAAGCTTCCTTAGTTGCTTGTTGAACATCTGATTCATACAAGATTGAAATGTTGTAGGAGCATTAGTTAAGACAAAAGGCATAACTAAGAATTCATAATGTCCAATATGGCATCTGAAGGTAGTCTTTTCATTTTCCTCCTCCCAAACTCTTATTTGATGATAGCTAGATCTCATATCTATCATTGAAAAGAAGATTACTCCATGTAGCTCATCAATGAGTTCATTAATCCTTCATATTGGGTACAATTTTTGTTGGTCTTCTTGTTGAGTGCTTTGTAATCTATTCACATACACATAGTCCCATCATTCTTTTTCACCAAAACCACTGAGGATGCAAAAGGACTCTTTCTTGGCCGAACATGTCCCATATCCAAGAGTTCTTTGATGGCCTTTTTTATTTCATCATTGTGCCTCTTGGGATGTCGATATAGAGTGGTGATGACAGGTTTGGAACCCTCTTCCAATTCTATCACGTGTTTAATCCCCCTTTTAGGAGGTCTTCCAAGTGGAATTCCACTGAAAACCTTGCTTAGTATAGAAAGCAAAGCTTGCACATCTGGATGATCATCCCTTTTTCCTTCTTGAGGAAAGGTTGGCATGATAACATGTGTTGTTGTCCACTCTACTTGGTCATTCTAAATCAATCTTTCGATTCACTTGAATGAAATAATGTGAGGGCCTTCATTGGGCATCCCTCTCAACACAACGTTTATCCCATTTGATTTGAACTTCAGCTCCATCGTTTGAAGGTTTAATGTGATCTCCCCCAAAGAACACAACCATTGGATGCCAAGAACTGCATCTATGTCACCAATACTCACAACATAGAAGTCATCCTTGACTTAATAGTTTCCCAACTAAATACTCATAGTAGGTATCCTTCTCGTGCAAGTACGTGTAAATCCATCAGCCACTATTACCTTAAAGCCTTCAAATTCTTTAGTTTGAGGCCTATTTTAGTAACAATAGCTTTGTTAATGAAATTATGCATTGCTCTAGTGTTGATGAGAGCAACCATTTGCTGCTCACATAGGACTCTTCAAACCTTGAAAGATTCATTTTTTATGAAAGCTGGAAAGTGTGGCAAGGGTGCCCTCACTCCAATGTTCCACGTGGTTTTGGTGACAGGGATGGGGGGATGGTAGGGGACATTTTTCTAGGACACGAGGATGGGGGGACGACGGTGGCGGGTCGGCAGGGTGCTGAAATACATATAGTACTTGAAAAATTAGTTATAAAAAGTTGTATGAGTATAAGAATTATACATCTTGGAGACAACTAGGAGTCCCCTAGATGTCTTGAGGACGCCCTAGCATCCTCGAAGTCCTAGCAGTGTCTTGGAGATAGTGACACTAGTGGTGGGATGGTGGTGCTGGTGGTGGGCTGGTGGGGGGACGTCCCCCCCAAGTCTCCGAGACATTCCCCTCTAGGAAACATGGGGTCTTTTTTGGAGGGGGGGACGCATCCCCATGGAACACTGCCTCACTCTCTTCTTTTGAATCTTCAAATGTCTCTTCTTCTTCCTTATCCTCCAAATTAGACTATTGCTAATTTTCCTGATGTTGATTCATCAATTGAATAGACCTCCAAGTGATGTACTTTGTCTCTTTCGAAGCATTTATGACCTTGGGCCCATGACTCCTTGCAAGTGAAGCATAATTTTTTCCTTTTGAGCTCATTACGAAGGTCATCATCCATTATTGATGGGAAATTCTTTGTTCGATTAGAATATTCATGAAAATGCTTCTTGTCCTTCTTGTTTGGAAGGTCTTGGATTGAAACTTATGTCTTCGGGCTGCAAGTTTCATGCTTCTTGCTTTCCTAATTTCCTCTTGGAGAGTTGGTGGCTCAAAGGCCTTAACCCATCCCCTCAATGGGTCCATTATCCCTTCACTGAAAATGACCAACAACCTTCTTTTTGTAATGTTAGGAACCATGATGGAAAGCCTTGGAAATTCAATGATGAAGGTATCAAGAGCTATTTTGTCTCAAATGTGCAAGCTCTCTAAATTCCATCTTAGGATCCTTACTATCAAATCTTTCAATGGGCTTATTGGTGAACTCATCATAGGTGTTAATCAGATTATGGAAAAGTGAGACCAAGATATGGTACCACCATTCATGGACAACTCCATCCAAGTGTAAGTTAGCAAACTTGATGGCGTCCACTTTTGGCATTGGTCTCAAAGACAAGTACTTGTCTAGTTTTTGGACCCAAGCTCTGGCAGTGCAGCTGTCACTCCCATCAAAGTGAGCTAGAGTCACTTTCCCCAAGGTTTGTTGGTAATCCCTTTGCACCAAAGGACCTCTGTTATCAAACCTTCCACCTTCTCTTCTTCTTTTAGTTCATGAATTTCTCTAAGGACAAAATGTCTTGAATCTCAGTTGGAAGAGTTACATACTCTGTGTAACTGGTCCTCACTAATTCCACCATAGGAATTTGGACTTCTTGTTTAGGTGGAGGATCCTCCCTATGATTGAAGGTAGGCTAGAGGGGTCTAGTGACAAAACTAACAGGTACACCCTTAGTGTGTCTGTTGTGCCCTTTGGGATTGTTGGCATTTGAAGCACTAGTTTCTCCATTTTGAAACTGGGGTATTTGCAGCACATTTTGATTCATTTTGGCCAATAGTTGTGACATCATGTCTAGCATGATATCAAAATTTCTCTTTGCTCTGGCATTTGGGCTATCTGGTGGGGTTGTTCCCTTATTCCTTTTTGCCATGACATTTGATAAATTGACATTGTCACACTGGAATCTGATGAGCTCTAAGGACATTTGAGAAAGTGTGCTCAATTGGGGTTTGAGGTATCTAAAACAACTATCTTCTCTATTCTTTGTTGTAGTAACGGATTTCTCTATCACTCATAGAGAATTTTGCAACTGCATACTAGTGTTAAGGGCACAAATTGGCATGATGACCAACTTTGATACTAGATTTGAGGTTTTGTAAGAAGTCAAGAAGAAATAAAAATAAATTGGGGTTTTGCAATAAACCCCCTTAATTTTTTTTGAAATTTCAAACTCATTAACTCCAAAATAGAAAGTAAAGCTAAGCAACTTCCTAACACTTTTTGATCACGAAGTTCCCAATGTGGGTGAGGTGAGAGCATATGGTGTAAGGATTAGGTTTACTTTACTTTACTTTGTATGCTCTTAACTCGCCCACACTGGGAACCTGGTGATCAAAAAGTGAAAGAAAGTTGCTTAGCTTTACTTTTTATTTTGGAGCTAACGAGTTTGAAATTTCAAAAAAAAATTAAGGGAGTTTATTGCAAAACCCCAATTTATTTTTATTTCTTCTTGACTTCTTACATAACCTCAAATCACTAATAGTAGCATTAAAACCATTTCTACTTTGTCTAACCTAAAACTCAACTCAACTTCATCTGAATTTATCTTAACCCAACAATGTAGTATTTTAGTCCACCCCAATATCAGAGTGATGTCATTCTTGATTCTGAATGAACACCAATCATTCACTCAGCTGATTAGAATACACAAGGAAAGCCAAGGATGGACAGCTACATATGGAACTAAATGGCACATTCTTTATTAATTCTCAAATAGATCACTAAATGGCACTGCCTCATGATTCCATTGGGGGCTATCACCCCAGACCCATGTTTTGATTTTAAAAAGTTAAAAATAGAAGTTGCTGCCTTAGACCCATGCTTTGGTTTTAAAAATAAAAAATAAAAAATGTTTTGAATCCATGTCTTCCACAAATGAAATTTCTGAAACATTAATATGGGTATGTAATTTATAATAATATGACATTGTGATGTCAGTTGAATTCGGTTTTAGATTTATAAATCAAAGATAAACTACTTATGACCTTTGTAAATTTAGTTTTATGCATACCTTTTAAGATTATTTATATATTTGTGTGTGTTTAATGTTTAATAATTTCCTTGCATTTCACTTTCCAACCATTACATATAAGAAAAAGCTTTCATGAGCAAAA